>JAADYF010000508.1:0-19443 GCA_023338175.1 Phytopythium delawarense
CGGGTGGGCTATCACGGCGTAGGCTTTCGGCGTCACCCTCAAGCTGACTTTGGCCCTCAGATTCGCTAGAGAACCAGGTGGTGCTTGCGTCAGATGACCTTGCTTCAGACTCGAGCGCCTGCTGCACGTCGGACTTCTGTGGACACTCAACTTGTGTGACCAGCTGAAGGGGAATGTTCTTGTAGTTGGGCTCGTAGAAGACGCGCACAAACAAGGAAGGCAGTGTCTGTGAACCATCAGGTTTGACATCCGTCGCGGTCACAACAGCAAAGTGCAGCGTCGCCACAGGTCGATGCACGTCCAGGCACGAGTGCCCCGGTCTTTTCTCGATCCAATACTTGTGAACTTTTCCATTTCGGAACTGGATGAGTGTGACCAGCAAGCATGCCACAAACGCGGCCACCAGGTAGAATGGGACGTCTTCGGGCGAGATGTGGAGACACATGTACGTGCTAGCGACCCACGCTGACACCGTCCGCAGCGGGTACTTCCAGTCGATTGTTTCAGCGTACCAGAGTCGAGCTGTCTTGAAAATAACAAGAAGGTCCTCGATCCGTTCAACGTTGCGCTGGACGATCGCGGGATCGAACTCGCGCTCGTCTGCTGGTATTAACCTCACGTCTGGGCTTTGCACGTAGCTGAAGATGCCACCGTAGTCCTCCTTGTACTCCCCCAGCACCTCGGCCAGGCCGCGCTCTTCGTCATTGTGATACAGGGAGATCCAACGGTACCCTTTCCGAGGCGGAGACCCATCCGGCGCCACCTTTTGCGGCAACGGATTGGCGGTGAGCTGGCAGGCTTGGATGACTTGGACACCAAGGCAAGATACAGACCCGCTGCATACCTGGGCGACGCTGGTTCCGTCAACCAGCTTTCCAGCCGCCCGACAGGCTTCGACCTTCCGGAGAAAATCCATTTGGATGAGCGATTGCAGGCTATGCACTGGCCACTCGTGCTCAAACATGACGTCGCTGCAGTCCTGCGGGTCCAAGTGGAGCTCGTGAACCGAGTCCGCGAACGTGATCCGGACGATTAAGCCAGGGTCTTTGCTCTGCAGCGTGCTGTGCCCACGCACAACGGAGCATTCGTCGGTGCAGAGGTGAACGGAGCGCACTTTAAGCTTGAATTGGCCCAAGACTTTCTGTTTCCCAGGCTCTTGGATCAGCGTCTGCAGCTTGCCCTTCTTTGGTTTGCTGCGAGACGAAAACACCGACACCGAGTTCTTTCCCAGCGATTTGACGTCATGGATGACAGCAGACTGCTGCGCGGCGGAGACTAGGCCCTTTAAGAGGTTGCTGATGGTCGGTCCCTGTACCACCTTGGGGTGAAAGCTCACTCCGACTCGGATACGCCCGCACCCAGCCTGCCCCGCGTACTTGCCGACGGGATCCACCGAGATCCAGCTGGTAGTCGTCACACCAGGACAGCTCACCGCTTCCTCGAGCGGCACTCCGACCATCGCTGGCAGCAACAATTGAGAAAGTGAGTGTGGGTTAGAGGAACACTTCACAGTATTGCGGAATGTGCTGCCAGTCAACGCACCAATGCACGTCTTGCAGCCAATGGGAGACTCGTCAAACACGCGGATGAGGACGAAGAGGTCCTCCTTGGTCGGATCTGAGTGTCGAACCATCACCGACGCGTCCCTCCATATGAATGCTGGGCTGACGGCCGGGGGTACGAAAGTCTGGGGATCATAAGGTGCCAAGGCGACCGACAGTGACACACGTACGGATCGGGAGAACAGGTTGCCCTCAACCTCCAGAGGAGTCACCGTGAACGCTCCAAGCTTGGCAGACACGCCGATTTCCCTTGTGTACACCAGAAGCAGCGCATTCACCATTTGCTTGGACGACGCACTGAAAGAGATACGAGACGCGATCAGTGCCTACAGGTGCAGAGTTGGATAGTCAGAGCAGAGCACTCACAGCTTCGGTAGTGCCTCAGTGTCTCCCTCTGTCGCGACCGTGTACGGTCTTGCCTGGAGCACATCGCCTTGTTGCAAGACATCGCCGATAGTAGCGGCCAGGTGCAGGTCTGGATGGCATCAAGGCTTGTCAGATCCCTTCGAATGAAGTAGTCGGCGGGAAGGCTAGCGACATTGTCGTGTTGAGCGTAGCTAACGAGCAAGTGGCTGCACCTTCGCCGAGACGCACGCTGCGGACGCCGACGACCGCGCTGGATAGCTTCTCGTACGGGTACTTCTCGCGTAGCTTTGCCTTGGCGAGCTCCACCAGACTCCCTACCGTGTCCCGCTCCGAGACGCTCAGCTTGACGTGGCGGTGCGCCAGCGCCACGACGCAGCACACGAGCTGCGGAGACAGCGGACCGCCACCGCTCTCGGAAGTTCCCAGGCTCGTCATGCTGCAGGGATGAAGGTGTCTCCTCAACACGACTCCGAAGCGCCGCCGTTCAGCGATGGCGGCCAATTATAGGCGTTTCGCCCTTCAATTCTAACAACGACAATGACACTTGGGCGTCCTTGTTCATTCCACGCGAGGTTGCACCGAGCCCTCGCTCTCCCGGGCCCTGATATCCCAGTCCGCCCGCCTCGCTCTACTGCTTCTTGGCTTTCCTCTGGTCGCGCAGCTCCTCCGCCACGGCCTCCTCGAAGATCTTGGCGATGTGGTTGAGCTCCTCCTCCTCGCTCGCGAACTCGGCCGTGCGCCGCTGCGAGGCGCAGCAACATATCAGTCATCCAACCACGTTAGCCCTCGTCCTGGAGCAGTAGAGCAGGCCGTGACCGGGCAGTCGACGCACCTCGGACGGCAGCAGGCGCGGCGGCGCGCGGTTGCGCGGCAGCATCCGCTCCACGCGCTCGCGGACGTCCTCGACCTGCTCGGCGTCGGTCGCACCCCACACGTCAGCTATCCGCTGGCTGAAACAACAGAGACGCGCAAGGAGAAGACACCACGTACGCCGCGCACGCCCAGCAGCGCGCCGACGCCGCAGACGAGCAGCGCGCAGCCCGCGACGGACATGACGGTGCCGCCCAGCAGCGCCTTGAAGGCGGCCATGCCCGGCGACTGCGGCCGATCGAGGCGCAGCGCGCGCTCCACCGCAGTGGCCTGGCGGATCACGGGCGGCGCGGGCTTGTTGCCGCGCTTGGGCACCAGCTTCTCCCGCTTGGCGAGCCGCTGCTGGCGCACGAACCCCCAGTAGAAGCCTGCCGTGCACGCCGCGCGCTCGTCACTAGGCCTGCGCAGGACTCGCTACAGGTACAGAAGGAGGAGGAGGACACGCACCGCCGCCCAGCAGCACCGTCGCGCCCACCTGGATGGCCATCGCCGCCGCAGACTCGCGGCCCCCGCGCTCCTCATGCCGCTCGTCCGCCATGACCGTCAAATTGATCACTGACGAGGAGAGTAAACCCAAACACCCAAATGTGTTGACGTGGAGGATTTGGGTGAACAACCCGTTCATAAATTTGTCCCAACGGTTTTTTCCTCTCATAAAGCGCATCAACCGTTGTTTCACCCTCATTCTGGGTGATTCGCAACGGCAGCGCACAAGACGGCGGACCGGCTGAGATGCTGACGCGCCGAGTGGCCGCGCGCGCGCTCTGCTGGCGCCGCGGGGGCGCCGCCGCCGGCCTCCAGCGGCCGCAGGGCCTGTCGTTTTTCTCCTCCTCGCGCCGGCGGCCGGACGCGGACCTGGCGCGACTGGCGGCGGCCATGCGCGAGTTCCACGCGCGGCACCAGCACTTCGTGGTGCCCTACCACTTCGAGGTCCCGTCCGCCTCGGCCTCGGACGCGGCGGCCAGCGACCCGTGGCCGGCCGAGCTGCGCGGCATGCCACTCGGTACGGTCATCCGCAGGTTCGTGCGCGCCAGCAGCGCGTCGGAGATGGAGCGCGTGCGGCGCGAGCTGGACGCCGTGGCGTTCCCGCGCGTGACCGACTGGAGGCGCTTCCAGTGGGAGGCGGTGACGCTGGCGGCGCTGCGGGCGTTCAGGGACGCAGAGGGCCACCTCTTGGTGCCGCGCAAGTTCGCGGTCCCTAGCGGCGACGACCGCTGGCCGCGCGCCGCCTGGGGCGTCCTGCTGGGCAACCAGGTCGGCTCGCTGCGGGCGGCAAGGGGCAAGCTGCGGGCGTACCAGCTGGAGGACCTCGAGGCCGTCGGCTTCGTCTGGAACGTGGCCGAGTACAAGTGGGTCGCGCTCTTCCTGCCGGCGCTGCGCCGCTACCGACAGCTGCACGGCCACGCCAACATCCCCCAGGCGTTCGTGGTCCCGTCCGGCAGCAGCGTCGCCAAGGAAGGAAGCGAGGACGAGCTGCCGAACCCGTGGCCGAAACGGCTCCACGGCTTTCGCCTCGGCGCCATGGTCAACCACATCCGCTCGTCGACGGGCTACCAGGCGCTCGCGGAGCAGCACCGCGACGAGCTGGCGCGGCTCGGCTTCTCCTTCAGCGCGTACGACACGACGTGGAGCGAGAAGATCCTACCCTCGTTGGCCACGTTCCGCGAAGTCTTCGGTCACTGCCGCATCGACGTGTACTTCGTGGTGCCGCACGCCGAGCCGTGGCCCGAGAAGGCCTGGGGCATGCGCCTCGGGTTCATCGCGCAGAACATTCGCGGACGCGGCGACTACGTCGACCAGGTGATCCGCGACAGCGCGATGCTCGAGGCGCTCGGGTTCACCTGGAACGTGACGGAGTCCAAGTGGCGCTGTGTCATCCTGCCGTCGCTCACGACCTTCGTCCAAGTGTTCAGGCACACAGATGTGCCGCGGGAGTTCGTGGTGCCCACGTCCGAGGCGTGGCCAGAGCAGACGTGGGACTTCCGTCTCGGAGCGTTCGTCTCGTCGCCGGACCAGCGCCTTCGGTTCACCGACTACATTGAGATCGACAACGGGCGCCTCGAAGCGCTGGGCTTTGACTCGTGGGCCAGGGGAGGCGCCGTGGACGAAG
The DNA here is from genome assembly GCA_023338175.1 of Phytopythium delawarense. Taxonomy (NCBI): domain Eukaryota; phylum Oomycota; class Peronosporomycetes; order Pythiales; family Pythiaceae; genus Phytopythium; species Phytopythium delawarense. The sequence goes on from JAADYF010000508.1 coordinate 4,909, forward strand.
ACGACGAAGACGATCAAGACGAAGGCAAAGATAGTGGCAGCAGCGGAAGTGACAGTGGCAGCGATTGTGACGATGACAACTTGTCGTGAGCATCATCAAGATGAAGCGAACTGCCGCTATTTATGTCCCGCGTCGCGCGTTCAAACCGTCACTACAGCAGGACGCGTCCCGCCCATGATAAGCACGAACGAGATTGACCATGACTGAGGAGCACCCCGTCAGCCGCGGCAGCGTGACGCAGCTCGCCGGCAGCAAGAATCACGCCGTGTTCGTACGTGCCCTAAAATTTCTGCCGGTATCGATGTCGATGTCGATGTCGATGTCGATGCCGTGTTGCCTCTGTTGGCGTCTAACGCACACCGTGGGCCGACGAATCCACAGAGGCTCCGGCAGCTCGATGACAGCGCGCCATGGATCACAGAGATCGTGTGTTTCCTCTTCAATGCACAAGTACGCCGACAGAACAAGACCCTTGATCGGATAGCGGTGGTTGAGACTCGTCCAATGTCTACCGAACACAGGGCAACGTATTGCAGGTAGTTCGCGGTCCAACAGGTGCTCCAGCAACGCGAGCGAGCTGTTCAACATTACTCTCTCGGTCCGACGGCAGTGGCGGGTACTTCGGCGACGACAACCTACTGATTCGGCGCGCAGTAGCGAAAGAGGCCGTGGAGAAGGAGGTCGTGCGCTTCTCGCTCGACAAGCTTAATGCGTCCGTCGAGGTTGTGGGCGTCGTGGTCTCGTACTCGGAGGACGCGATCGCCCGTCGACCGGTGCTGAATCCGTTCTCGCTCACGTGCGACTTATGCGTGACACCGACTGCTGATGAGATCGACTTCGAGGAGTTTGTGAGCGGTGCAGTCGGTGGCAGCTCGAGCTCGCGGGTGCTGAGCCACGTCCACGACAAGAAAGCCACGGCTAACACGGCGTACGTCGTCGCGTGCAAGTTCTTTAGGGATCGGCGTAGTCGCGGCGAGTGGTTCCTTCACACCATCTGCGAGCGCGGGAGCGTGCGGAGCTCGATCAACGCGGCGCTGGCGGAGTGCATGCAAGTGTTCATGCTCGACATCATCCCGGAGATTGAGATTCCGAACCGCAACGGACTCACGAGTGTTGCGTCCATCTGCGCCGCGCTCTCGTGCGACGAGTTCCTGGGCATCGAGAGGTACTTCCCGGATACCGGACTGCACAAACCGCAGTTCGCACGCATCATCTTGTACTCGCTGCTATTCGCGCGACCAGAGCTGCGGCACCCGGCACGCGCGGCAGCTATCGTTGCACTACTCTTCGAAATGTTCGAGCAGATCGATATCAACGGCGACGCGATGGTCGACTGGGACGAGTTCACTACATTTTGCATTTCGCTTGGCCTCATCGCAACTCACGACGCCCCCGCCGGCGGCGATGATACCGACAGCGAGGCAATCGCTTCTGACGGCGCGAGTGCCAGCGCTGCAGCGCTGTATCAGCAGCAGAACCCGAGAGGGCAGATCCGGACGAGGTGCGCCGACAAATCAACTGTGGAAATGGATGGACAAGGATGTCGAACCGACCTCTCACCTAACATCGGAGTGTGCCTTAGGTCGTTTCCATACCAGATCAGCAAAATTCGCAGCATGTCAAGCCTGAAGCGCATCGCTGTGATAGAGAACAATTCCTTTCTCATCCTGGTACATCACGCTATGGGGCTGCTTCATCTCTGCGCCAATCGTATCTAAACGCCAGTGTTGTAGATCTGTGACACAGATTTAACGCTGCTTCACGAGTTCAACTGCTGCGAGAAGCTCGGTGTCCCGCCTGGAACAATCGAAGCCGTCGACATCGACCACATCCCGTCTCGCAATGCGCTCGCTGTAGCCACGAGTGACTCGTGCATCTCAATTTGGTCGATTGTCAACGCGTCGACAGGCGCATATGTACTCGCGCTCAAGCTCTCCAGCCGATATCCACCGCATACCATCAGGTGGTGTGCGATGGCTCAGAAACTGTTCGTGTCTGGCGCCAAGAGCGCTCACTTGTGGGACATTGAGACCAAGAGAGCGACTACACACCTGCAGCAGCAGTACGAGCAACAGCGCTGCGACCGCTTCTCTGACATTGTCGAGCTTGGTGGGTCTCCACCTATGTTTGCGACCGCATCGTTCGACCATTACGTCACAGTCTGGGAGTGCTCACCATCTACCTCAGACCCTATGTCAAGCGCGGATGATCCAAGCAGCACCTTTGATAACCCCCGGGTGATGTTTGAGTTCGTTGGCCATGCCCAAGCCATCTTGACACTCGACTATCTTGAGCCCGTGCTGTTGAGCACCGGGTTCGAATTTGAAGCATATTGCTGGAGTGTACCGATGCAGTCGCTGCGCACAAAACTGTCTGGCCACCACCACAGCCTCATCGGTGCAAGATTTGTGTCCGCAGTAGGCTTTCCGTTCGCTGGAAGTAGCGACGTTGGCGTGGAAATGGTGGCAGTCGTCACGGGCGACCAGAGCGGACATTTCAAGCTCTGGGACGTCACTCGCTGCGTCCGTGGGCACTCGACAGACTTGGCAACGGTGCTGCAATCGTTCGACACACTTACACCAAGCTCCTCCTGCGGGTTTCACACATTTGGTGTTGGGTTTCCGCCGTCGGTTTCCGCAGCGAGCAGTGTTGATGTGAATGTGAACAGCAGCGACGATGAAATCACCGGCGCAAGCACTAAACCTACAAGTTCGAGCTCACTGAGCTCGCTCTGCGATGTGATCGCTGGCAACTTTCGTGTTCTTCGCTTTCGCGCATTCACCCAGTCCGAGGAGCGTCGGCCACCGCACTGCGTGGTCTTCAACGCCGTCGCCAATACGTTTGTTGGCGCCATCGGCAACAACGTCGCTGTGTGGAACGCCAACTCGGGCGAAAAGCTCGAAGAGCCCGTGCTCGTCCGAGACGCCGAGATCTGCGGCCTCGCATTCGACCTGCCGCGCGAGCGCAAGCTCTTCGTTGCCACCAACGTGAGTCGAACGTGGTTGAGCGCAGATAAAGGTTCCGGACAGTCGCTGATTGGTTGTTGATGTGCAGGACGGCTCGATTCGGCTCTACAATCCGGTTACAGGCGCACTGCTAATGGTATGTGAAGATTTGGCACGCAAATTTGGTGTTTGTTCAGACTAACACTCAGCGTCGTATCCGGCTGGCTCCGTTTAGAAGTCACAGATTCATGACGGTATCATATCGTCACTACTCTTCTGCCCACACACAAACGTATGCCGCTCCTGATGATTCTTCGCTGCACCTCAGTGGTCCAAATGGTTGACTTTGCTTCGCTTGTGTCTTCTACTGTCAGTGCCTCATTTCAACGGGGTACGACCGCAGCGTGTGCGTATCACTCTCTCAAGCCGGCCGCACCGATCTTGAGGTGCTGCGCACTGTCGAAAATGCTCATGATGCGAGTATCACTGCATGCGCGTTCTCCACATCCACTGCTGCATCGATGCAGCCACTTGTGGCGACGGCGGATGAAGCAGGCGCGATCCACGTCTACGACTTCACGAACATGTACCTGCTCTTTCGCTGCCTTGGTCACCACAGCGAAGTGCGCGCGCTGCACTTTCACTGCAACGCACCGCTGTTGATCTCCGGCGACGTCTCTGGAGCAGTGTTCGTGTGGGCGACAACCACATTAACAACATCGAGTGGAGAAAGCACGCCGACGTACTCGATCCGCCCATTGATGGCTCTTCTGATCTCAGATCATTCACAACTACCGAGAACACCCAAGACCGGAGGGAGAACCACAAGAAGAGAAAAGGTCAGCGGAGCACCAGAAAGCCATGGTGGAGATCATTCCGGTTCAGCACGGCCACATCGCTCGGGAATCGCGTCGATATGTTCGACGGTCGAGCCTCACGCGTCAATATTTGCCGGCGATGCTAATGGGGTCCTTCATCGATGGGATCTGCGCGCGCTGCAACATGTTGCGCACAAGCGAGGTATCTCATCGTCCCATTTTGAGGCAAGACAGTCGGTGATTAATGACCTAAGCGCGAGTGGAGATGAGAACAGTGCGATGGGCGGCGTGGATGTCATTGATGCGGCATTGCACCCGTTCCTGTCACAGCAGCAGCAGCAGCCGAAGCGGCAGCAGGACCAGCAACTGCGCTTTAAGCACAAAATGAGTATCTTGCGACTTCAGGGCGACGATCGGCATCGGTTCCGTGGCCTTCTACCAACACCATCGACTCCACAGTTGCCACTGCAAGTGCTGTCGAGCGAACCTTCAACAGAATCCGACCTGGGTCACAGTCATCGTGGAACTTCGATCCCCGGGTGCTATTCAAGCTGCGCGTGGGAGGCGCACTCGGGGCCGGTGACGGGAGTCAGCAGCGTCCCATTCCCTGGAGCTGTCTTTTCCTTCTCGACCGACTGCTCGGTCAAAGTCTGGGACTGGGATGGCGGGAGTATGGGGCGTTTCTCTACCTCAAAAGCGCCACCTACAACATCCAAGCAGCCAACAGAATCCAATGACAGCTCCCAGGCTCGCGCGTGGAAGTTTACACGCCACTTGACTGGAGATGAGAGCGCACAGCACTCGCGCATTGCCATGGAGGTCGTCCGCAAGCAGCAACAACAGGGCAGACGCAGCCAAATGCTGCCGCCACCATCAACGGATCAAAACGAGTTGGGCTGCGACGACGAGTATGCTGACATATTCAACGATTCGAGGCAGCGGCTTGGGAAATCAACGGCTTTATCGACACAGAAAATGCGCCTGGGAGATGAAGCCGCTATTCCGTTTACTGGTGGGTCGCACGCCCTACTTCTCGCTTGTTGATGGCTGTGACAGCATACTGACCGCTCTGTTTGACGTGAAGCTGCGTCGGTGAAAGCAGGGGAACAGAGAGGTCTGTTTGGACCGGAAGAGCTCGCACGACTTCAGAAGCTTGAGCGTGACAACCCGTCGCTGCTAGCCTCAATACAGACCAAATCTGCCCTTGAGCCCATCGGCTACCTCAGCGTGAGTGACCGCGAGGCTCTGGCCAAGAAACGCGTAGCCACCGCTACAAGTTTGAGCAACGGCCAGCTGCCAGGTGACAGTGTTCTTCGCGCCATGAAGAACTACCCACAGGAGCTGCAACATCGGCACCGAGCACGCCCTTCTCCGGCTTTGCGCACGCTCCAAGTCGCGCCATCGTCATTTCTGCTCGACAGGCTTGGTGACGACCTATTTCACGATGGTGAAGTTCAGCGGGTTCGAGACGGACCAAAGTCCATGCCAAAGGCTGCATCAGCCAAGCGATCAACGATGGGCAAACGCTTTGGAATCCACATGGACACAAGTATGTCCGTCACACGAAATGTACCATTGCCAGCTTTGGCAACGAGAATGGACGTCACTAGCGCCAAGAACGATGGACCAGACTCGGGATACGGGCAGCAGGGTGGTAGCAAGGCAGTCTGGGCGATGACCAGCGAGGGAGATAGCGCTGACGTCGATACCCCCGCCGAGTCGCTGCAGAAGAAGGCGCTGCTGACCTCCAGCGCATCAGCCCCAGTGCTCCAGAACCGAACCACCCAGGAGCGTGCCAACATCGAGCGAAAAATGAAGATCTACGAGGGAATCGCACTTCGCGGAGCCGGAAACAGGCAATCGGAGCAGTCACAGAATGCACTTGCTCCGGTGGCTTCCCCCTCTTCCTCAACATCAGCATCACCATCCCGCACACAGACGCTGGTCTCCGTAGCGTCGATGCCGCTGGATGGAAGCTCCGCGAACATGTTTGGTCCACACTACACCGTCAAGCAGGTGATGCAGTTCGGAGCGCTGGTCACGCGGTTCGACGAAGACTTCTCCGGGGATCTGGACCAGCAAGAGTGGGTGAACCTGATCAAGAGCAGCGGTCCGCTATTCGGTCGTGCTGATATCGACAAGCTCTTCCGCACAATCGACCGCGACGACAGCGGCAAGATCAGTCTACGCGAGATCCTCCCCGCTGTCGTAAGTCTGCGTTCGCGGGGTTCGCGCTCACAGGTTTGGCAATTGGACGCTAACCCTCATCTTGCCACTGTAGTTCTCGAGAGCAACGCCGGAGCAACTCCAGAAGATGAGGCAACTGATCCTAGCGCACACGCAAGTCAAGTCGCCACCATCACGTGCCAAAAGCAGTATCACTGTTGATGTGTGATAGGTTAGGAGACAAATGGCGAAGACGGGCTAGTTCCATGAAGAGATCAACTCGTTGCCGAATAGGCTTCGCTTTCGCCAGGCTAGTGGCAGCTTGTGGCGATGCAATCGGGCGACTCGGCTACGAGTTGGTCGACCTTGACGCGCTTCAGCTTGCCATCGGTGTCGTGCACCGCCATCTCCAGGTCGTGGAACGCATACTCGAAGAAATAGGCGCGGGCTCGCGCCGATGGGGCATGCAAGATGCCGAACTGGTCTACTTGCAGCATGAAGACGGCCGTGGCGTCGTCCTCGCCAGCGATCTGCTTGGCCTCGATGAACGGAATGAGCTTGGAGATCGGGTCCAAAGAGCTGCCGTACTCGAGTGTCTTGTGCTGCCATACGGTGCGGATCTCACCGTCCGAGAAGAGCACTCCCGCCGCGTACCGGAGCGGGAACAAGTCGTCGCGGTTGTCGCGCGCAGTAACTTCGAGCGCCTTCGCGTACACCTGCCGCTCCTTGTCGTCCGCCAGCAGTGCGGCCTGCGCTGAGATGAACCGCTGCGGGGCGTCGTTGCCGTTCTCCGGTGTCAGCTTGCTGTCCGAGGCAACGCTGCTGCTTCCGCTGTGATCGCCGCAGCCGCAGCTTACGACCACTCGAGAGCAGAAGGCGCGCGCGTGGTCGAGCACCTTGCCGCGCGGCACGCGGTCGTAGAGCGACGGGAACGGGTACAGCTCGGCGAGCGTCGAGACGCAGGGGCGACAGCGCCGCGCGCGCATGATGAAGGGCGTGTCGCGCGAGAAGAGCGGGCTGGAGCTGAGGAACTCGCGGCAGAGCGTGCCGGGTGTGAGGCACTCGTCCGCGTCCGACACGATGTACACCTTGCGAACGCGGCGCACGGGCAGCAGCTGCAGCTGGGCGATGCACGAGCGCTCGGCGCACAGCGCGCCGCCGATGTTGGCGCACTCGACGTTAGCGCCCACGACGAACTTGTCCGTGTCGCCCTGCAGGTCTTCGTACGCGAACAGCGCGAGCACGCGGAAGCCCGAGAGCAGCGGCAGCCGCGCAAAGTGCTGGTCGCGCCGGTCCTCCAGCAGCGTCAAGAACCGCTCGTCCTCGGCCGTCAACTCCGCCGCGCGCATCGTCCGTCAGGTGAAGTCGGTCGGTCGGTCAGCCGGTCGGTGGCTGTCTGTCTGTTGGTGTCCGTGGCGGATGCGAAAGTGACCTGTCGACTGCCGGGAGATCGATGCATCGCCCGGAAGAATGCGCTTGGAGATGGACGCGCCAGGTATTGCAGGCGATGCTAACCGACCGGTGAATGCGAGCCGAAGCCATTCAAAGTTGCACGCGGCGTTTTTGTAACGGCTGGTCAAGCATACAAACGCCAAGATAAAGCCGAGCGGAGACGCGACAAGCTCCACCTGCAGACGAACGCCAAATTCAAGTTGCTCGGCCTCTGGCGCCGCCGGAGCCTCAACTGGCGATGCAGGTGCACGACGCGGGCGACGCGATTGCGCGGCTGCTGCGGCGCAGCTGCGTGACAGGCGCGGCGTCTCTGGTGGCGGCCGCAACTGCAACGGCAAGCGCGAAGCTGCGACCAGCGACGCGGCGACTGCTCGCGGTGACCGACGCGCGGGCGTTGCGACGAGAGTGCCTGGAGACGGAGAAGATCGTCCACTCGAAGGATGCGAGCGCGTCTTCCTCGCAACTGCTTGGGTTCCACGAGCGACCGACTGGCGTCGTGGGCCTAGACGAGATTGACGCGCTGAGGGACGAGCTGTGCGGGCTGCAGGCGATCAAGGGACTGTCTCTGGAGGAGGAAGCGTACGCTGAGGAGCTCGAGGCCGTCATCGTAGACGCGCTAGCTGACGCGTTTGTATCGGGGATCATCAGCCACGATGACCCACGACGTGCGAGGCATGGAGATAGACCCGACGACGCTCGGCTGTGGCTGCTCGAGCTCGCTGTGCAACCGTCGCCCATGACCCGCCAGCTCGCGTTCTCGTTGCTGTTGCAAGTCGGCATCTCCTCCACATCGATTCTACTCTCAACAACGATCGATTCTCCGCGGAATGCACTTCGCCATGACATCAGCAAGCTGCAAGACGAACTCTTTGTCACGCTGCGGGAGATGCTGGCAAAAGCGGTTGTCGTCGCAGGTACCGCATCTGGTTCTCCTACTCATCGGGAGACTCGAAGATCAGCGCGCGCCGCTGCCTACGGTGAATTGTCTTGGGTGGAAGCAGCTTTGGAGTGCATTATGTTGTTTACCAAGCACATCGACACCGATAAAGGGTTCAGGCGCGACCGGCTGAGCCAGCTCGACCCTCTGGCGCTCCGATATCTGTTCGAAGCGGTAGCATTGGGCTTGCCCGAGACCGCGTGCGCTCAGGAGTCCATCGTGGAGATAATCATTGTCACGATCTACACGTCCGAGCCGCGATCGATGATCGCATCAACGACAGCTTCAGGGTCACGAAGTGCGCTTCGCATTTCCCCTGCAGCGTTTGAGCAGTGTTGCTCGATTGAACTGCTGCTCGCAATGCTGTACACTACTGTCAGCGTGCGCACCCAGCAGCTTCTGTTCATGGTGCTCTTTGACTTGGCGTGCGAGCAGCTTTTCAAGTCAAAAAACACGGCCGCCCCGGTATGCAAGGGCCCGGACTTGTTGTGGCTCGCACTGCTGGAGCAAGAGCTCCCGTCAAGATGGCTGCGCTCCCCTCTCACCTTCTCCTCGGCATCCACTCCGCGGGTCGCCAAAGTGCTAGCCACAGCACACCCGTCTCTCTTCGACAAGTCTACCCTGGCTGTCCTGATGCAGCTACATCGCTTCCTTCGGATTAACGAGTACTTTGAGCGAAGCGTCAGCTTATCAAGCATGCTTCAAGTGGGCCAAGAGAACAGCAGTCAAGCTGACACTATCATGAGGAAGATCGATGAGCTGTTGTCGTCCTGTCGAGCAACAGAGAAGTTCCGAGGCGAGCTGTGGCTCTCCGAGCTCCTAACGTTTGGCATAACCCCATCTACTGGCGGAAGTAATCCGAGGGGAGCGATTTTGAAAGGAGCAGCGGGTTGTGAAGGAGGAGGACGAGATGGAACAAAGCTCCAGGAGACCTGCGGATTCAGCAACAATGACAAGGTTCGCTGCGCCGCGCAGGATAGACTGAGCAATCTGATTGAAGACTCGTCCTCGCCTGCTGAGCGGATGTCCTTCGCTCGTGTGGTGACTCTGTTCGTCCGGCGGTTGCTTCACTCCAAGGTAATGACAACCAGGCAAATGTTAGGGTGCATCAATGATGTGACTAACTTGCAGCTGCTTGAATTCGGCAGGTAGCTACGTCACCTGCCGTCATCGAGCTCCGCAATTGTCTTGATGCGGTGGTGAAGCAACAGGTGACCAACAAAGAAGTGGTCGCGACGCTGATGCTGCTCATTCTAGAGATTTGCCAGACATCCGAGATGACACATGGCGACCAGCGTCGTCTTGCTTTCGACCAGACCGCTACCGAGCCGTCCAAGCTTGCGAGTGATGCTTTGCCGCCTTCCAGCATTGATTTTCCGACCCCAGACGACCAAAGCGAGACACCAAGGGTGGCAGCAAGTCGCTTCCTCCGTGGGAACATTTCACTCGACGACGATCTCCTGGAGGCTCTCGGGCCCGACTTCTTCTTCCACGCAGCGCAAGCTCTAATCGTTCACGAACCCTCACAAGAGCATGTCTGTCGTGGCTCTTGCTGCGGTTCCACCTGGTCTGCCGCAAATGACGCTGGCGTCTGTGCGGCGTTCATCCTCTTCCACCTCTGCGAGTCCAACGACGCAGCACTCCCTCGAGTCGGTGGTCTCAGCTCCGCCACAATGTTCCTCGGAGCGTGCGAGACTCGCGTCGCAGTGTACGTCATTTAGTTTTTGTGCAATGTGGTTGCTGTCTGATCCTCACTGACTGCTCATGGAGCGACTTTGACAGACTGGCCGCCAGGTTCCTGCACCGACAGATCAAGCGCAGGGATCCGACCAAGTACTTCGCGCTGCTACGAGAGCTGAGCGCCGCGTGCGCCGACCGCGATGACGGCGACACACTCACCAACTCGCTCCTCCACGTGCGGGCGATGCTGGAAAGCGGCGGGGTTGGCATCGAGAGCTGAACAAGAGCTCCGCATCAGCCAGCTTCAACTTGGTACCGGTTTTAGTACTGGTTTGAATATCAAGGCATCAACACTATGATTGGTGGAAAATATTCTAAACCCGGATTTTGGCAAATGAAATGCCATCCATATCAGTGGCCACGAAGGCGAGTTGCCCGCTCCTCCTCGTCCATTCTCCTTGTCATTCCCAAGAGTTTCAGCAGTTGCAGACATCGGTGACGGCAGACGAGAGCGTCTCCAAGTGTATGTGAAGTGTACATGACCACGTTGGTGGTGCCGGTCGGCGACTCGAAGCCCCTGACTCGTGTGGGTGGAGAGGAGCTCGCTCGCGGTGGTCCGCGTCTCATCGGCCGCGCGCATGGCTGGCGGCCCGCAGAAATGCGACGTCGTCGGTCGCGTGGTCGGTGGGGCGTGGAGCGCGGCAAGCGCTGGCAGACAGCGAATCGGAGATATTGTGTGGAGTTCTTGCTGCAATTAGCCTGGACCATGAAACGCTCCGAACATACAATCCAAAGCGATATCCATGTGCGCAACACGTTGTGGCGGTCGATGGGTCTCCAGCAGTCGTGAGGCACCACGCCAGTCGTGGACAAGCAGTGTAGCGTTGTTGGCTGCGACATCGAAGTCCTAGTCGCGAGTCTATCAGAGGAAAAAGGTTGTGATCCTAATTCGATCTGGGCAGGAACAGCGTGCGATCAGAGATCCACATCGTCGTCATCGTCTGAACGTTCCTGACGAATAGTCCAACTTTGACACAGCCGCTGTCGCCTTCGTGCCGTGGCCCATCAACGGGTATGGTACTGGCATTCTCACAGTGGTGCTCAACGAGAACTTGAAGGCCGTGGCGAGGACCAAACTCCTGGGCAAGAGAGGAAGCTGGTTCGGTGGATCGCGTGGTGTCGTGTTAGCTTTGGTGCGTCAACACTGCTTGAGGAGAAGTGACGAGCGTGCACACTCTGCATTTTGCCTCATCACTATCCTATCGAAACAAGCATCAACGCCACCTCAATCGCACCACTTCAATGCATGCACTGCAAATTGACAAAGCCAAGTTCACAGGTGTTGTTTACAATGATCCACCTAAACAAGCTCTGCGGCTACTGCGTGCGAGCCACGTGGATGTGCCAGCTGCGGTCGGTGAGGGAATACACGTCGAACATGGCTTGCCAGCTTGCCTCCAGGTCCTGCGAGTGCTCGCGCGTTCGAAAAAGCGCCGGTGGTGCAGAGGATGACCCGCGAAGCCGACGTTTGACCGCGTCAAGTGTCCTGGGGTGCGTTGCCAGGTAGACTACGGAGGCCCAATCGCACCAGCCATGCCAATGGGGGTATAGTTTGTTAGCAAAACGAGATGATGAACCACACGGCATCCGAAAGGTCGAGCTGCGCACCTGCCAAGTCCTCGTACTCGTGGCAGCTGTACGCTATCAGTTCCGGCGTGTCTGAATTGGCCAGCAATGACACAGCGACTCGACTGCGATGCACCAAACACAAATGTCAAGGCAATCCACGGTCTTGGTTCCATGCAGCACTCCTTACCTCGCAAAAGAATCGCCCGCCAGAGTAAGCACTGGTAAGCCCGCGTAGAGCGCGTCAGTGGCGGTGGAGTGCGCGCCATACTGGCGAGTCATGACACAACGAGAATCCAGATCATCAGCTCACCCACCAATATGTATCAGCGACACCCAATCCACACACTCACAGTTAGTGTGTCCAGGAAGAGTCCGCCGATCGTGTGCCGTTGTAAATGCTGTGCCTTTGACACTCTGACATACCACAACACACTAAGCTTTAGCAGGCTGACGCTAGTCCAAAGAGCACAAGCAAGAGCATGGCACCAACCTGGGGAGGAACTGGATCCTGCTTGCACTGATGCCGAGCGCTCGCGCCTCACGAAATAGGTTTTCTTTGGCTTCCTCGCTCGTTTCAGTGCTGCCATCTGAACGTGATGGATCCAGGAGCAACAACACGCTCCTCGGGACGCGACGCATGATTGCCATCCAGATGGCAAACACCTGCGACTCCAGCTTGTCGATCTTGTTGAAGTTCACGAACACAAACGTGTTCGGATCGATATCCATATCCAAGTGTAGCCTTGAGTGGCGATCAGCCAAATCTGCTGATGATGGCAGTTCCCACAGCTCCGAGCGTTGGCGAACGCCAACTGCGTCGTAGTAGTTCACCTGGTACGAATTTGGCAGTAGCACGAGCTTCTCTGTGAAAGCTCCCGCGAGCTCTGCGGGCGGCGTGACGAATGCGTCGCAGATAATGTAGTCGATGAAAGCAGCGCCAGACGTGCCTGGGTATACCAGGTAGTTGACAATAATAGGTGCTGGTCGTAACCCGGCGATCTTCATCCTCCCGCCGCGCGTGTGTCCTTGCGCGTCCATGAAGATGTGGATGCGCTCATCGCGAATCATCGACGCGCTGTCTTCAAATGACTCGGCGGCCAAGTTTACAAACTTGTCAGCAGCTGACACAATGCGCTGTCGACTCTCGCTGCCGTCGTTTCGCCCGTAGCCGAACGCGATCAGCTTCGATCGAGAGCGATTCACGAACGCAAAGACACCTTCCATCAGGTGAGCTGTCGGATGGTCGGAGAAGTCGTACGACACGAACCCGACGTGAAGCCGGCTGCTTTCGAGGTGACTCTGCTGGTAGTGATGAGAAGCACTCGTGGTAGCCCCCCGTCCAATGTGAAGCGCGTCGAACTGACTGGAATGCACTATTGCCACCCACTTCCGTTCCGACGGCGTCATCGGATAAAGCAGCGTGTCGAACGGGAGGAGAGCGCTAGGTCGGCCGTTGGCCAACATGTGGATGCGGACGAGGCGCCAGAGCTCATCGAATCCAGACTCTCCACCGGACCAGTCAGCCGCGGTCTTCTTTGCGCGTTCTCGATGAACAAGCAGTGTCGCCCTGCTGGCGATCGACTCGACCTCACTTCTAAACGGCACAGACGGGAGCAGCTCGAGGGCGTGGCCGTACCACATCATTGCGCTGCACACCCTCCCCATCACCTCGTACGCGACGCCGACGTTCGTCATGGCCATCAGCCGGAGCGCAGGCGAAGCTGTCGGTAGATTGATCACTCGCTGAAACCAACACAGCATCAAAGCTCGTGTTTAGATCCTGTTTGATGTGGGCAGTTGAATGGGGAGTTGTTGCGCACCATGTATGGTCTGACAGACGCGTTCACGTCGCCGTGGAGGTGGTGCAGCGCTGCGATGTTGAGCCACGCCTCCGCCAGCGATGGGTCGGTTGCCAGCGCGCGGTTGTACTCGTCAGCTGCCTCCAGTATCTGCCGCGCCGCAGTGGCCACACGGCGTCAGAGCTCAGCGAGACGCGCAGTTGGACGCCAGGCGACAGACCCGCACCTTGCCTCGGCGCTCGAGGGTGACGCCAAAGTCGAAGTGGAACGCCGCCGAGGAGACGCCCGCCACGCGGCGGTAGTAGCGCTCAGCCGTCGCGAAGTCGTGCGCGTAGTGGTACGCGAGCGCGAGTTCGTGCTCCCGCCCCGCGGCCAGCGACGCGTTGATGGCGAGCGCTCGCTCGAAGAACTCCACGGCGCGGTCCCTCTCGCCTTCAACGAGGCTCGAGATCCCCAGACGCATCAAAGCGTCTCCATCAGCAAGTTGGACTGTCGAGATGGCGATGTGAGGCTCTCCAACACGCTCAAACGCGTCTTCTCGGTGGTTGACAGACTCGCGAGACGCGAGTGTTCGAGTGGTTCGGTCTCCTCTCACAGCCGGCGCTGCACCTACTGCCCACGTCTCCGAGGTCGACGCGAGCGGCAGTGGAGTTGGCTGCAGTGACGCAGCGGTGTGGACGAGCGCGGAGAGCGTGACGAGCAGCAGCCGTCGCCACCTCATCCTCCGTCCGGTGCGGCTTTCATGGAAAAGATCCGCTCGGATGCCGGGCTTCGATTTGAAACCATTTCTTGATCGTTGTATGGGTTACGGTCTTCTATTCTCTGACCGCCGCAACCATTTCATCACCGTGCGCGAAACGAGGCGAAACGATGGAGGCGCTCGGCTCGCACTGGGACTTCCTGCGCCCGTGGTGCGCGCCCGTGCGCGGCAAATTGGTCGTGACGGACGGCAGGCGGGCTGAGATACCGAGCAGCTTCTGCGCCGGTTTGGATGTGTGGCTGCCGCGCAGTGAGGCGACGCCGGAGCGCCTGCGGGCCCTCAGACAAGCGCTGGTGCTGATCTCCATGGTCGCCCGAGTCGACCGCGCCGGGTGGCTGTACGTGCTGAA
>JAADYF010000509.1:0-19413 GCA_023338175.1 Phytopythium delawarense
CTTCGAGAGCGTGCTCTTCCTCGACTCGGACAACATCCCGGTGCGCGACCCGACGTACCTGTTCGACTCGCCCGAGTTCCAGCGGCTGGGCGCCATCTTCTGGCCCGACTTCTGGCGGCCCATGGTGCGCACGCCGTTCAACGTGCACGAGCAGAGCGCGCTGTGGCGGCTGCTCGACATGCCCTTCACCGACATGTTCGAGCAGGAGAGCGGGCAGATCCTGGTCAACCGCTCACGCTCGCACGACGCGCTGTCCAAGCTCATGTTTTACTCGGCGCACCTACCGCGGCTCATCACGGACTGGCAGCTCGTGTGGGGCGACAAGGACCTGTTCCGCCTCGCGTGGCTCAACACGTCCACGCCGTTCCACATGGTGCAGCACCTCGTGATGCTGGGCGGGCTCTACAGCCCGGAGGAGGACACCTTCTGCGGCGTCTCCATGGTGCAGCGCGACCCGGCGGGCGACGTGCTCTTCATGCACCGCAACCAGGCCAAGCTGTCGGGCAAGCCGGACGATCTCAAGGTGCTCATCACGCACATCCAGAAGTTCACGGGCGGCGACGGCACGGCGCGCTCGCTGCCGACGCAGCTTGACATGTACCGCGTCAAGTCGGACTTTCGACGCCTTGGGCAGTACACGTGCTTCTCGATCCATCCGGTCACAAGGGACGGCGCGGTGACACCGTACCTGATCCAAACGTTGGAAGGCACTCGGTTCCCGCAGGTCGAGAAGCAGGCGATCCACTTCTCGATCGAAGGCCGCAACCTGTTCACCAAGTCCGAGGAGGCAGAGGTGCGCGCCATCGAGACACGCGAAGAGACCAAGCAGGCGCTGGAAACGCAGCTCGCCGAGGAAGATGCGGCTCGAGACCAGCGTCGCTTCCGCCTGCTCGTGGTCGGCGGCGGCATCGGCGTCCTTATAGGTGGCTTGCTGGTGCTGCTGCTTGGACGCAGTGGGAAGAAGGGCAAAGAGGGCGGCGGCGGCACAAGCTGGTGGTGGTGGATATGCTGTTGCTGCTGCTGCGGCCTCTGCGGGAGGCGAGCACGGCAGCGCTCGGAGTCGTGGATGCGCTCGCGGAGCGGCAGCAAGGTCCCGACGTCGCCAGGAGTGGAGCTGACGGTGTCGGTGCTACCGACGACGTCGTCGTCCTCGTCGTCCATCGAGTCGACGATGATCGGCTCGAACGGCGACAGCGAGTCGGGTGGCAGCAGCACGTCCGTGGTGGTCACGCACGGCGAGAACCGGCGGCGGAAGACGTCGTTCCAGGTCGAGGACGCATGAGCGTGCGCCGGCTGGAGAAGCTTTAGAGGACGCAGGTGCATGGGCTTTAGAGAGAGGCCACCGCCACCAACGCACAAGAGTATTACTGTATGATGCCGGCTGTTGTTGCGCGGACACCAAGACAAGCTCGGGGTCGACTGCCGTGTGCGCGGGTGTCGATGATGCTTGCTCCAGACCACCTCCCGCAGGATTGCTTGGGCTGATCCGCACGTCCCCTCGATTGCTGTTGCAGATGGCCAGCCTCGACGACGACTCGCTGCATGGACGCGCATCGGCTGCGTCAGAGCGAGCCCAGCGTGTCCAATAGCAGCGATGAGCATCATGCCAACATCCCCAGTCGTGCGCTTGGCGAAGCGCCGCGCGTGCTTTTGCCGCGGCCGCCGGCCATTGCGCGCGCATTCCTGTGGCCGTCGCCGTCGTCGAATTCACAAGTCGCGCGCGCCACGCACTCCGCGCCGCATGGACAAGCGCGTGGCGTGCGTACACCGCGTTCAACTGCCGTCCCAGCCACTCGAACAGGGCCGGCGGCGACGCAGAGCCACGTGCAGCATGCGGCCAGCCATTTTCATTGCGTTTGAGTATGGAAACGGCGACTGGAAGGCTGCTTGGGCTGCGGATCGACCTGGAAGATGCTCCCCTCGACCTGATTCGCGACGGGTGACTCTCGGGGCGACTCGTGATTGGTCATATTTCACCTCAAAACCTCACAACCTTTTCACCTCAAAACCTCAGTATTCAAACAATCCGTCTCAAAAAAAAAGCAACAATAACAAGGTTATCTCCGAATTTCCTCTAACGATTTAGTAATTTGGCTCAGCATGCACGGTCATAAATCGATAAAAACACACCCTTATCTGCTAGTTCTGTTAAAATTTGGCTTTTTTCGTAAAAGTGTCAACTTTTTTAGTCTTCATACAAACATCAAGTGTAGGTTGACACCTCATAAAATAAGGTTACGATACTTGTTAAACAAGGTTACACATGCTGTAAATAAGGGTACATTTTCGTAACCTTTTTACCCCTAAACTCTACCATCACTCTCCGGGTAAATGACCGGAGCTTGAAGTTCCGCGCAAGGAACACCTCTCCCCTTCTCACTCTCGTCGAAATGGCGCCAGTCACAACGGGACTCTCGCCCAAGCACCCGCGCCGCCTCCCCGCCGCTCCCCCGGCCGCCCTGAGCCCGAGATGCTCGCGAGGACGCGCGTGGGCCGCGCGCTGCCGCTTGGCCCAGGCGGCGCCTCCCGGCCGCGCCAGGCCGCCTGCCGCGCGTTCTGGACGCCTACCACGTCCTCCGCGTCCTCCGCGTCGCCGGACGCGTCGCCGATCCTGGCGGCCGTGGCCTCGACGCGCGACCAGACGCGCGCGTTCGCGGGCAACAAGTGGGTCTGGGTGGCGCTCGGCGTGTCGGCCGCGGGCTTCGGCGCCGCCTCGTCCGTGCATGACGACCACCGCGCGCGGACGGAAACGCCGTTCCCAAGCGACGTCAAGGCCACCGCCGCTGAGCCCGGCGAGTCCTCGGCGGACAAGGCGCACGCGCTCAAGAAGCGCAAGTCGAGTCTGAAGGACGGGACGTACCTGATGAGCTCGGCGGCCGTGCGCGGCGCGCGGACCCACATGGAGGACGCGACCTTCATCTCCAAGTGCAAGCGGTTCGCTGCCGTCTACGACGGCCATGGCGGCGCCAGCGTGGCGCAGTACCTCAAGGCCGCGCTGTTCACCACGGTGGAGCCTGTGCTGGCGCGGTTGGACAGCGACCTGGATAGCGACGACAAGGACGGTGGCAGTCCGGAGGACGAGGAGAAGACGCTGGACGCGGCGGCGCTCGCGTCCCGGAGGCAGCAAGTGACTGCGGCGCTCAAGGCCGCCGTGACCCGTGTGGATGCCGAGGTGCTGTCCCGCGCCGAGTGGAAGTACCAAGGCTCGACGTGCGTGGGCGTGCTGCTCTTCGACGACGCCATCATATCTCTGAACGTGGGCGACTCGCGCGCGATCCTGTGCCGCGGCGGAGAGGCCGTGGAGCTCACGCGTGACCATAAGCCGAACGACCCGGAGGAGCTCGCACGCATCACGTCGCTGGGCGGCAGCGTCAAGTGGCACGGCTACGTGGACGCGCAGGGCGAGCCGATGGAGCCGTACGGCGCATACCGGATCAACGGCAACCTGGCGGTGGCGCGCGCCGTGGGTGACCGCGACGCGCGGCCGTTCGTGTCGGGCGAGCCCGAGGTGACGGCCGTGGAGCGCGACTACTACAAGGACGAGTTCATCGTGGTGGCGTCGGACGGGCTCTGGGACGTCTTCTCGAACGACGAGGTGGTGACGTTCGTGCAGGACGTCATGAGCGGCGAGGTGGGCGGCCGCGAGTCGTGGCGCAGCGGCGCGCACTCGGACACGCGCGTGCCCATCTTCGAGTGGTCGCAGCAGTACAAGAGCGACCGGTCGATGATCAAGGCGGCGCGCGCGCGCAGGAAGCAGCAGATTGCCAACTACCTCGTGCAGGAGGCGCTCTTCCGGGGCACCTCGGACAATGTCTCGGTCGTCGTCGTGTGGCTGCGCTAAGGGTTTCTATGGCGTTCAGTATGTAAAACTATGGGAGAAAAGGCTGGATTGTGAGGCACAATTGTGACGTGCATCACGACTTTTCGGGCCGAGATTGGATTTTCGGCTAAAAATGTGTGGAGAATTCTGTTGTTGTCAAACGACGAGAAACCGGACATATGCAGACCATCATTCGCACGTCATCATACAAAAGGCAAGATGATTCGTTTGTTCCAAGGGTTTCTTTGTTGGGACTGTGGCAGGAACAACACTTGCAGGCTCCGTTTACTGGGCGTGCACGTAAACGCCGAGATGCCGTCACCGCTCTCCTCCTCCTCCTTGGACCCGTGAATGAGGTTCGCCGGGCGAGAACTTGCTGCGTTGGGCATTGCATTGTGGAGCGCTCGTTTTCTGGCAGTGGCGAGGTTGTGCAGTGTGTGCTCGCCCTCTTTTGGA
Organism: Phytopythium delawarense; assembly: GCA_023338175.1. Taxonomy (NCBI): domain Eukaryota; phylum Oomycota; class Peronosporomycetes; order Pythiales; family Pythiaceae; genus Phytopythium; species Phytopythium delawarense. The sequence continues at coordinate 4,277 of JAADYF010000509.1, forward strand.
TTTCCCTGCGCCAAACCAAAGCTTGCGCGAAAAAAGCCACAAGGAACAAAATTCGCATTCGCAACACGTGGACTGTACTGACCCTTTCTCACCTGACCATCACTCATCCCGAAATGCGGGCAGGTGCAGTGCGATCCGACCAATCATATCGCGCGATCAACAGAATTTTCCGCACGGCCGCCCTCGTCCCATCGGTGCGTCTCCGCATCGCATACAAACCGCAAGTCAAATCTCGAAATGCAAGTCTCGCCCCTTTCCCACACCCAAGCTGTGCGGTTTTATCCTGGGCTCATTTGCAATTCCGACTCCGTGCTGCGACTTCAATACTTGAACTCGCTACCGCCGAATTTATAAGACCGGCGAGCTTTCCCATCATGAACCCGAGCACTTCCTCATCCTCTCCGCCCTCGGAAGAGCCTCCGCGCTTCGAGACGTCCGCGCGCCTGGACGACGACCTCGAGTGGGAGTTCGCGGCCCTGCGCCGCCAGGAAGACGCGCTGCCGGGCTCGTTCGCTGCGCTGGACGGCCGAGAGCACGACGCGGCGGTGTCCGACATGTCGGACGGCGAGGACGCGCACTTCGGCGCCCCGGCCTTCCGCGACGCGCCCGTCGCCTTCGCCAGCGGCCTCGACTTCGCCCTGGTACGTTCCCGGACGCCTGGAGACCCCCTTCGATCGTGCTTGTTGACTCATTTCTCTCCATGATCACCTCAGGATTCGTTTCCCGAGACTGGTTTCTTCACCAAGGACGCGGCGGCGCCCATGTTCGTGCTGAACAAGGCGCCGGTTGCGTCTCCGCAGTCGCCCGCGGCCTTCAGCGACGAGATGCCGACCAAGGACGAGTACTCGTCGCACTCGTTCCTGCGCGTGAACCCCATGTTCTCGTCCCACGCGGCGCCCGCCAAGGTGATGCAGGCGCTCGAGGCCGCGCTGTCGAGCTTTGAGAGCTGCTCCTTCGAGCCGCAGGGGAAGTGGGCGTTGCGCGCCACGTGGGTCTGCGTGGCGGAGGAGATCTCCTTCTCGGTCGCACTCTCGCGGCCCTACCTCGACGCCGCGATCGTGGACGTCGACTTCACGCTGCTCGTGGGCGAGGAGACCAAGTTCGTCGAGCTGGCCGAGCTCGTGCGCAGCCAGTGCGCCGACGTGGACGCCGAGGCGATGCCCTTCCTGCCCTCGTCGCTCGAGCCATGGATGGACGCGAGCCAGGAGCTGGCGGGCCGCCGCTACGCCATCAACGAGGCTGAGGCTGCCGCGCTCGTGGCCGACCTGAACGCCGAGCTGCACGTCGACTCGCTGTACGAAGTGGCCAAGACGGTCAAGGACCATTGCCGCCACCGCGGCAACCGCCGCCTGTTCCTGCAGTCGAACGTGCGCTCGGGCTTCACGCGCGCGCTGCGCTGGATGCTGTCGGACCGCGAGGAGGTCGCGCGCTTCGCCGCCTTCATCCTCCAGCAGTTCGCGCGCGACGAGGCCGGCGAGAGCGGCTCGGCCGCCCTGTTCGACTCTGCCTTCGACCGCAACTCGGTCGCGCTGCAGCTCTCGTCGCTGGCCGACCGCGAGGCGAGCGCCGCATGCGCGCGCGCCACCCGCGAGATGGTCGCGCAGGTCGAGCGCAGCTGGGTGCTCGCCTAAGCCATCGCTCCCTCCCCATTTTTGGCCGCCTCTGTACGATACTCCACAGCACGCTGGTAAGTTATTCCCCACGTCTCCTAATAGAAAACACCCCCCCCCATGCATGACGACGCTGCCTTTGCCATCGGTCCCTATATTACTACTCAGCTCTCCTTGGAGTCCATGGGCTTCCAGCGGCTCGGCAGGCGCTCGCGCACGGGCCGCGCGCGGCACCAGACGAGCGCCAGGATGAGCCCCACGTACGCCAGCAGGAAGCCCATGACGACGGTCTGCACCTGCAGCTGCGCCGCGGACACGCCGCCGTCCAGCGCCGAGAAGGGCGAGGCCGTGCCCAGCGCGTCGGCCACGAGCAGCTGGCGCGCCTCGGTCGAGAACTGGATGGCCAGATCCTCGACGGCCGCGTACATGGTCTGGTCCACGGGCGTGATCTGCGTGGCTGGCCGGCCGTCGGCCAGCGCCTCCGTCCCGATGTAGTAGCAGCACTCCTTGTGCGCGTAGACGGCCTGGAAGATGCGGTAGTCGCGCGGGTCGCCCTCAAGCGCGTACTCCTGGATGTGCGTCATGATGTGCGGCTGGTCGGGCAGCCCGTCCAGCTTGATCGAGTTGCGGTGGAAGAAGACGAGGTTGCCCTGCACGTCGTGCTGGATCATGGCCAGCCCGCAGAAGACGCCCTTGTCCGCGCGCAGGTCGAGCCCGCCGACGGCCGGCGGGAACTGGATGAAGTGGAACGGCTGGCTCGCGTTGAGCCACGCGAGGCGGAAGAGGTCCTTGTCGCCCCAGATGAGGTGCAGCTCTTCCATCATGCGCGGCTCGTGCGTCGAGTAGTACATGAGCTTGTCCAGCGCCGGCTTGCTCTTGCGGCGGTCGATGAGCACCTGGCCGCTCTCCTGCTCAAACATGTCGACGTACTCGACGCCCGTGAGCTGCCACAGGAGACTCGTGTTGGTGAGCTGGAAGAGCGAGTTGGGCGGCTGCCAGTAGTCGGGCCAGAAGATGGCGCCCGTGCGCAGGAACTCGGGCTCCTCGAACAGGTACGTCGGGTCCTTGGCCGGCAGGTTGTCGGCGTCCAGCAGCAGCACGTTGTCAAAGTTCGAGTAGTAAACGGCGTACGGCTTGACGTGGAAGCCGCGCGCGCGCCGGTCGAAGATGGGCCGCATGCGCACGTTGTAGTCGGCCAGCAGCTTGTGCACGATCGGGTTGTCCATGGACATTTCGTCCGGCCGGTACCAGAGCTCGACCGGCAGCTCGCAGCCCTGCACGCGCAGCATGCGGATGGTCGCGTACGCCGACGGCAGCACCTTGTCGTAGATGATCATGAGCACGCCGTTGGACGGCGCGTGGCTCGCGGACGGCCGCGCAAGCGACGGCGCCAGCGGCTTGTGCTCGTAGCCGACCGAGTGGAGCCCGTACTCGGAGAAGTCGCGCGCCATGGCACACGTGTAGGCGCCGTTGGGCAGCGAGTCGCACGTCGAGATGAGCAGCTTGAACAGGTCGCCCGACGTGCGGTTGCGCACGATGCAGTAGCCGGCGTTGTCGGGCCCGATCTCCTCGGCGCAGGACAGGAAGTCCTTCTCGGGCTCGGCGTCCGCCGGCTCGTTGCCGTCCGGGTCGGACTCGCGGCACGACCGCGTGCGCTTCCACCCGATGCACTCGAACGACGCGTTCGTCCACGGCGCGAGCACAGGCGTGGGCGTCATGACGCGACCGGCGCTGCGCTGCTGCGTGGCCATCTTGTTGATGAAGACCTCGCGCGTGGAGCCGACGACGGCGGGCGCGCGCCCGATGGAGCGCAGGCCCAGGTAGACGCCCACGAGCAGCAGCGCGAGCCACTTCTTGTGCCGCACGCGCGTCTGCAGGAACGCCCACAGCGAGTACGCCAGCACCACCGCGCGCTGCAGCAGCATCTCGTCCGCCGCTGCCCGCGCCGCGGCGGATAAATAGGACGCGGGGCGCGGGGGAGGGCGGTGGAGCGGGAGGAGGACGTCCGGCCCCGAGCGACCTTGGTGATGAAGTGGCCGCGCTTCAGTATCGGAATTACAATAGAGCGATAACGTTTTGGGGGGAGAACAAGAAAGGGAAAAGAGCACCAAGGTGATGTGGGCCGCGCGGTACGGTTCCGTTGTGGACCGCTCCAGAATGCGTTGTGGGACGGTCGACTCGACTTGGGAGAAGAATGGCCAAGTGCAACGCTTCCTATTCTTTTTACAATGTGGCGCGCGTCCACCTGCGGGGTGACTTGGGAATTGTATGCCGGCCGGCCGGCAGCCACCCACCGCGCGCTAAAATTGTGTCGAATTCCTGCGAAAATTGCCGCAATCCCGCGCTCATAAAATGGGTGGGCGGCGACGTCAGAGCGCGGGGCATTCCACCTGCCGCTTCCAGGCACATGCGGCCGCATCTCTCGTCCCGCTGGATGGCAGCGACTGCGTGAGGTGAGCGCAGGGAACTGCTCTGCTCCGGGGCTCCGGTCCGGGCCATGGCGTTCAGCAACAAGCAGCTGGCGGCGCTGCTCTTCGCGGACGCGGGCGCCGGCAAGCGCCAGTGCCGCCTCTGCGGCAAGCACTACGCGCGCGGCAACGGCTACACCAACCTGCTCACGCATCTGCGCGGCTCGCACGCCGACTACGAGGTGCGCGCGCTCGACGCGGCCGCGCGGCGGCAGCAGCGGCGTCAGGCAGGCGCCCGCGAAGTTCCCCCAGCAGCAGCAACAACAACAGAAGCAACATCAGCAGCAGCTCCATCGCCGAACGACGAGCCGAGCCAAGTCGAGGAAGAGGAAGAGGAAGAAGAAGCCAAGGCGAGCCAGGTGCCCATCGAGGCAGCGGTCGAGGTGGCGGTGGAGGCGAAGCGCGAGCTGCCCAGCGACCAGACCGACGAGGAGAGGAGGGTGGAGGCCGAGTGCCGGCGCGTGGAGGCCGCGCTGAGCACGCTGGGCAAGCGGCGACGCGCGGCCGCGGCGGCCATCTCGACGCCGCCGTCAGCCGCCGTCGAGAACGCGGCGGCGCTGTCCCCGCCGGAGAAGCAGCGCAAGCTCGCGCAGCTGCCGGCGAGCATGCACGAGGTGTACGCGCTGCACTCGGCACGCAAGATGGAGCTGGCGCACAAGAAGCTGCGCGCCGAGCTGGCGCTGCAGGAGCGGCGGCTGAGCCTCGAGGCCGCCAAGGAGCGCAACCGCACCGTGCTGGAGCTGGTCAAGCTCGGCAAGACGCCCGAGGAGATCGAGAAGCTCATGCCGCTCTTCAGCTAGTGCCGGCCGCAGGCGCTGACGGGAAGGACGAGAGGAAGGAGGAAGAAGGAAGGGAGGACGATGTCGAAGTGTACTCTGTGATGGAGCGGCCGTGCTGTGCAACATATAAACGAAAGAGAGCCGATCCAACCGACACTCGCGCGTGCATGACGAGCGTCTTCCCCGTGGGCCGAGTGCACTGACACCTGAGGGCTGAGCAGCTTCCAATAGGCGACGAGCCAGCGACGCCACGACCTTCAGTGGGCTTTCCTGGCCGCGCGCGGCCCGTTGACGACGAAGCGCTCCGAGATGGCGGACGCCGCCGCGCCGAACATCTCCTCCTTCTTGGACACGCTGAAGTGGGCCCGCGCGCCAGTGTTGGACACGGTGCGCCGCATGCGAGCCTTGCCGTCGTTGAGCGTCGTGCGCTTGGCGCTGCTGCTACCCGCGCCGCTGATCATGGCCTCCCGACTCAGGTCCGTCTGCTCCATGGAGCTTGTGAGGCGGTGCTGGTGCGCGACCGAGCGCACGGACTGCCGCATCGCGTAGATGAAGTGCGTGAGCCAGAGGAACGGCACCGTCCACATGACGAAGAGGTAGACGACGAACGCGAGCAGCAGGTACTTGTTGGGGATCACGATGTGGAGCACGCAGCTGATAATGAGGTACAGCAGCACGCGCGCCGTGTAGAACGTGTCCTCCCACGAGAACATGAGCTCGATGCTGTTGATGATGCCCGACCACCACGCCATGTTGTTCTGCACCGACTGCAGCGAGCGCTTCGTCTCGAGGTCGATCGTCACGTGCGTCATCTTGTTCATGAGGTGGTTGAAGCCCGCCGGGAGGTTGTACTGGCGGAACTGGCCGCTGCCGTTCACGTCGGGGCCATCCAAGTTCTCCTTGGGCTCCGTCGCGGCCGCGAACGAGTGGAAGTTGAGCTCGAAGTAGTTGCGCAAGACGAACGCGATCAGCGCGAGGTGGATCACGACGGGCAGCCACTGCAGCGACAGGCACAGCCACACGCACAGCGCGAAGCACATGAACGTGTGCGTCGGGTAGTCCCAGTTGAGCGTCGGCATGATCTGCCAAATGACCTCGAGGTACGGCCACAGGTTGTCCAGCAGGACCCAGAAGTTGCTGTACAGCTGCGCCGCCTGGAACTCGGGCCACTCGTACACGTACGGCTGCTCGGACGAGTAGTACGAGCAGAACTCGGCCATGCGCGAGAACTTGTAGTGCAGCAGCACGTGGATCCTGCCGGCGCGCGCGTCGTTGTTGAGCCCGGCGCGGTGCAGCTTCTCCGGCAGCAGCAAGTCGAGCCACTTGTTGTGGCGGCGCTGGTCCATGATCTGCGTGAGCGGGATCGACGCCTCGCCGAGCTTGGTCGGCTGACTCAGCTGCCCGTAGTTGTACACTTCGAACACGAGCTCCGCGCCCGGCGCGCAGACGTTGAACACGAACGTCTCGTGCCAGCGCGGGTTGAGCGTGCGCGACTTCTTCTTGGTGCACTTGACGTTCTTGAGGTCGTTGCCCCACTCCTGGCCGTGCGACCACTTACCGGTGAGCACGACGCGCACGAACGGGTCGCTCGTGATCGAGTCCGTGGACGGGAGGCCAATCGCCTCGACCACCTTGACGTACAGCTGCCCGATGTGCACGCGGCCCTCGATCACCGGGTCTGGCTTCGTCTGGACCTGACATGCAGTGGAGCACGTCAGCAGCTTGTGAGCCAGGCGTCGACAAGCGCAACCAATCATCAGACGGGCTATCCATGTAGGTTACCTCGGCGGCCGAGTGGCCCGACCACTCGAGCGACGCAAAGTGCTCGTCCACGGCGGCGTAGCACGAGTTGCAGACGCGCATCGGCTGCGGCACGAGCAAAACGCGGTCAGCAAGCCGTCCCCCCCTACCACCACCACCACTACACACGCTTTCGTCAATGCCAGCCACTCACGAACGGGTCGCTGGACGAGATGCGGCGCTTGTGCGGCGAGCAGTTGTGGCAGATGACGTTCCCGCATCTCCGGCAGTGGTGCTGCATCGCATGCAGATAGCAGGGGGAAAGCGTCATTACACGGCCACGCCGTTCCTCCCTCGCCGAGCCGAGCCCACCTTGCGCGTGATGAGCGTGAATGGCGTGTTGCAGTGCATGCAGTTGGCCGTCTCGTCGTCGTAGACCCACTGCAGGCCGCGCTCCGAGCCGCTGCCGCTCGCCGACACGAGCGCCGTGCTGCGGCCCTGGTTGCGCACAGCGGCCGACGGCAGGCCCGCGAACAACGACGCCATCTTCTCCTTCTCCTCCTCCTCTTCCGCTCACGGACTGCGGACTGCGGCCCGCGCTCCTCCCTGTCGGCGCCGGACTGCCGCGCCGCGCCACCTGCGCTTCCTCCTCTCTGCTTCCTGCCTGCCTGTTTCCTGCCGCCCTTTCCTTGGTCAGCCCTGCTTCTTCGAGTGGTACTTCATCGGGAGACTGGCCGCTCTTTGTCACATGGATACCTAGTGTCGCCCTCTCTCCGTCACTTACCGTGAGTATGGAAGGCGTTATTTACCGATAGATTTATTTTGCAACACATTTTTTATTTATTTTGCAACACATGATAAATAATTTCGTTCTGTTATTTGAAAAAGAAGGTGAGGTTTTTGACATTATCAACTTCGAGTCGATACTGAGCCTGATTTTGTTCCTATAATTATGATCATAAGCAGCTTATGATCGAAATTAAAAAAAATTTCCACAAAAAACGGTTAGAATTCCATTTTGTTATACCTATATCAGGTGCGTACACACATATCCAACATATTCACTGCACCGTGTTTTGTCCATTCAACGCACACTCTCGATTTCGCACTCACTCTTGTTTTGCAACACATATAAATGACGGGGTACTCATGTGTCCCACACTTTTGCAAACTCTGAGTTGACATGATTCTTTCAAACACATCCACTATCTATTTGTAAATATAATATGTATCGACAAATATTCCTAAAATAAAACAATATACCTCTATTGATCAAATATATTATACAATTGCATCTTCATATCCTACAAATTACATATATACGCACAGTAACCGGCCGCCTTGCACTTGCCTGATGGCGGAACACGTCACCGACGCCCACATCTCCATCCACCCTCCGGTCGTCCGCCCTTCCTGCCGCCCGGCGCTACCTCCCGCTTCTCCTGCCGCCCGGCGCTACCTCCCGCTTCTCCTGCCGCCCGATGCCGCCCACCGACCCGCTGGCCGTCGATGGCGCGTCGCCCTCCGCCTCCTCGGGCCTGACGCGTCGCCGCAAACCCACCAAGGGCGGCGCGGCTCTGCGTCCCGAGGCCCCGCAACCCGACGCGCCGACGCTCCAGCCGTCGACGGACGCCGCCGACGAAGAGGATGACGGCGCTGGCGACTGGTCGTCCATGCTGCTGCTCCTGTTGCTGTACACGCTGCAAGGCATCCCCATGGGCCTGTCGTCCAGCATCCCGTTCATCCTGCAGGAAAAGGTGCGCCGGCATACAAACGCCGACTCGTGTTGAGAAAGTGCTGACGCGTGTGTGTGTGTGTTGCTGCGATACTAGGTTGGATACAGCGACCAGGCGACGTTCAGCCTCGTGTCGTGGCCGTTCAGCCTCAAGCTGCTCTGGGCGCCGTTCGTGGACTCGTTGTACAGCGAGCGCATGGGCCGGCGCAAGTCGTGGCTCGTCCCCGTGCAGTTCGCCTGCGCGGCGCTCATGGTGGGCGGCGGGTACTGGATGCCGGCGCTGCTGGGCGAGGAGGAGGGCTCCAAGCCGCACGTCGTCTACCTCACGGCCTTCTTCTTCGTGCTCTACCTGCTCATGGCCACGCAGGACATCGCCGTCGACGGCTGGGCACTCACGATGCTCTCGTCCAAGAACGTCGCGCACGCGTCGACGTGCAACACAGTCGGCCAGACGCTCGGCTACTTCTGCGCCTACGTCGGCTTCCTCGCGCTGCACGACCCGGCCACGTGCAACGCCTACTTCCGCTGGGAGCCGCAGGACGACGGCATGGTCTCGCTGCCGGGCTTCATGGCCTTCTGGGGATGGGTCATGTTCGCGACGACGGTTGGCGTCTGGTTCTTCAAGCACGAGAAGCCCGAGCGCTCGCTGGAGGACAGCGACAAGCTCTCCATCAAGGAAACGTACCAGCAGATGCTCATGGTGTTGCGCCTACCGAGCGTCGTGTCGCTCTCGATCGTGCTGCTCACGAGCAAGATCGGCTTCGCGGCAGCGGAAAGCGTCGCGTCTCTCAAGCTCGTCGAGTACGGGATGAAAAAGGAGAAGCTCGCGCTGCTCACGCCGGTGCTTATCCCACTCGGCATCGTCATCCCGGTGTTCCTCGGCCACCACATCCGCGCCGACGCACCGCTGCGCCAGTTCCTCTGGGGCTACCCCGTGCGTCTTGCCGTCGCGGTGCTGTACGCTCTCATTGTGTACGCGACTCCCGCTGCCATGGCGCAGCACGAGAGCTCGCACATCTACTTTTACGGGTTCATCCTGGCCGTCGGCGCGCTCCACGAACTCGCCGCCAACATGATGTATGTCCCCCAGGTAAGTCTCCAATCAGCTGTTGACTGCGGTGTGGGGTATGGCTGTGAGGACCAACTGACTTGATCATCGTTTCGATGACCTAGATGGCGTTCTTCGCGCGTATCAGTGACCCGTCGATCGGTGGCACATACATGACGTTCCTGAACACGATCACGAACCTGGGCTCCAAGGTACGAGACCCTCGAGATTGATGTCATGCGATGCCTCACTGACCAACTCGGTCTGCCCATGGCTTCATCCCCATCAGTGGCCGAACTCGCTGAGCCTGGCATTCGTTGACCACCTCACGACGCGCGAGTGCCTTGGCGGGTACTTTCAGGACGAAATTCTCGACATCGGCTCGCGCACTTGCTCGAATGCTGAGGAGCGCGAGACCTGCGCGGACGCTGGCGGCGAGTGCCTCATTGTGCAGGACGGCTTCTACATCGAGATCGCGTTCTGCGCGGTCGTCGGGGCGGTGTGGTTCGCCTTCTTCTACCGCAAGATCCAGACGCTGCAGAGCCTGCCAATCGACAAGTGGCGCGTGTCCTCGGCCAACTAGGCGTACGTTATCTTTAGACCCATACGAATGTAACGAAAGTGTCACTGCGCTCTCTTTCGTGCCCTCGCTTCGTCGTGGATGCCGCTGCGCACACCGGGACAAATATAGCTGCTGACCAGGCCCTCGTCCCCGAGATCTCCACCAAGCAAGACAAGCGCAAGCGACGCTGCCACACAGAGATCGAAGTGCTGGTGCTCATGGAGACCACCAACACCAGCGACGCGGCGACACGCCCGTTTGACCCGCGCAGGAAGCTCAGCCGCGGGTCCTCGAGCATGCTCCAGCTCTCGCGATGCGTGTCCTCGCCGTCCCAGCAGACTAAGCGCGAGGCATCGAAGCCCCGAGCCGGGGACGAAGCGTGCCAGAACGCGAGTGTGTGCCTCTTTGGGCGAGCGAACCCGTTCGACACGGACTTTTGCGTCAAGGAGCTGGTCGCGCAGGGCGGGTTCGGCAAGGTGTTCAAGTGCAAGTCGGCGATCGACGGCCGCTGGTACGCCGTCAAGCTCGAGCAGTTCTGGTTCAAGCCGCAGGCGTACTTCAACCCGTCCGAGGTGCGCGACGTGCTGCTGAACGAGGCACTCGCACTCGCGCGGCTCGACCATGAGAACGTGTGCCGCTACTTCGCCACGTGGGTCCAGGGCTCGCTCATCCCCGCCGAGGCCGGTCCTCAAGCCTCGCGCGGCATGTCGGATGACGACGTCGAGGCGCCTCAAAGATCACGTGCGGCGGTTGTTCGTCCGCTTCCGTTGGGCTCGAGCGACGTGGACGAGAGTTGGTCGCGGCTGCCCACTATGGACCAGAACTACGAGGACTTCAGCGACAACAGCGACTGCTCGGACGAGCTGGCGGACTTCAACGCGCTTGGGTTTGACTTGGACGTGACTTCGAGCGGCCAATCGGCCAATTCGATGCGGGACGCCGAGTTGAGCACCGTTGGTGTGGACGGCGAGGCGATGAAGCAGCGAGGGGCGGCGCCCAAGCAGCGAGGCAGCTTCCAGGTTGCGACCGGCGACGCCTTGGCGCACGGTTCGCTCATCACGCAGATCGACGTGTACATCCAAATGGCGCTATACGAAGGCAACACGCTCCAGCACTGGATGGAGCGGCGCAAGGGCATTAACGCCGGCGACAATCTCGCCGTCTTCCGGCAGATCGTGGCGGGGCTCACGTACATCCACAGAGAGAAGATCATCCACCGCGACATCAAGCCCGCCAACATCTTCCTCACGCAGGACGCCTGCGTCAAGATCGGCGACTTCGGGCTGGCCAAGAACTCGCTGCAGACCAGCCTCAACCTCCACGCGCACCGCTACTTCTCGGGCAGCGAGCCGGAGGGCTTTGCCGAGGAGTTGCTGAGCGACAGCGAGCTGGAGGACGAGCCCACTGACTCGGTCTCGGCTGGAGTTGGCACTGCTCTGTACAGCAGTCCGGAGCAGACGCGCGGCTCGTCCGTGGCGACCTCCGCCGCCGACGTCTTCAGCCTTGGAGTCGTCTTGTGCGAGCTCTTCTGCTCCTTCTCGACGCAGATGGAGCGCCACGTCGTCCTCGCCAAAGCGCGCGGCGGCGAGTTGCCCGCTGCAATCGAGACGGAGCACCCGGAGGTCGCGAGGCTCATCCGCGCGATGGTGCACGTCGACCCCTCCCAGCGTCCGTCGTGTGCGGAGATCGAGCAGCTCGACATATTCTGCCGCCGCCAATCCGCCCACCGACCGCCTGCGACCTGCGGCGGTGAGCCAAGACCAACACCTGACTCTGCGGCCGCGCAGTCGACGGAGAGGGAGAGCGCGTTCATGCAGGTCTTCCGCCACCTTGACGCTCTCGAGCAGCAGCAGTCGAAGCTGCTCGCACAGATCGATGACGCTGCCAGTCACCTCTCGATGGCCATGCAACAGCCCAGGCGGCCGTCCGCAGGCTCGTTCGACGCGCATCTGGATGGCGACGCGCATATGCTGCCGCTGTCTCCGCGGTCTGGACTGGCGTTGGACCAGACCTTGGAGCTGCTGCGTCTGAAAGAGCGGATCCAGAGCGCGCAGGAGATCGGAGCGCAGCGCCGGAAGGCGATCGCGGAAGCCCTCGCCGCCGCGTCCTCCAGCCCGTCGTGACCGTGCAGCCTCGACCAGTCCAATGCGCCAGCGTGGAGAGGAAGACACGTGCGCGCGCGTGATAATATTATGGTTACGCCCTCGACCGATGCCTGCATCATGCGAGAAGGAGAAAGGAGAGACTTGCCAGCAATAAAAAAAAGCGAGAAGCGATGCCGAAGCGGCCGCAGGTGTCCGAGCCTCGGCGCGTCCGCCCCAGCAATCGCCGCTCGGTCCAACGCAGAGAAACTATGACTACCATCCGTCGACCCGCGATCACACCGTCGAGGCGGTCGCCGCACAGGTCGATGACGAGGAGGATATAGATCGGAATACGTCCCGCGGCGCGAACTCGAGCCGCGGCTTGCGCGCGTTGGTGCGGCGCGAGTCCACGTAGGCCGACTCGAGCGCGCGCCGGAACGACTCGAGCTGCTCGTCCAGCTCTTCGTCGTCGTCGTCCTCGAACTGCGACTCGAGGAACACGGCGCTGGGGTTTTGCCGCGCGAGCCGCATCTTCTCCTGCAGAGTCGCCGCGCGCGCGTCCTCGTCGCTGCTGCTGTTGCTGCTGTCGTCGTCTCGGTCGCTGCCGGTCGTGCGGACATCCGCCGCCGCGTCGTCTTCCTCGTCGTCTTCTCCCTGCTCGCTCGCTTGCCTCGACTTGGAGGCCGACGCCGTGTTGGGGCTAGAACTCGTCGACGCCTTCTTGCTCTTCTTCTTCTTGCGCTTCTTCTTCTTGCCGCCCGCCGCGCCGCCTTCGTTGCCCGCGTCCGACGCCGTGTCTACACTTCCCCCGTTCTTCTTCGCATGCCGAGCCTTGGCGCCTCCTCCAGAGCCACTCGGGTGGTCCGCGTCGCCGTTGATGAAGTCCACCAGCTCGTCCACGCTCGGCTGCTCGAGCTCCACGAACTCGTACTCGTCCGTCGAGATGTCGTGGTCCAGCGCGTTCAGCACGTCGAAGTCGAAGCCCGCGGCCACGTCGCCACGCATCTCTGCGTCCAGCAAGACCCGTCAGGTGAATGCACCGCAACAGCAGCTCGGCCAGGTCTCGTCGGCTCACGTACGGCAATTGCACGTGGCGTCGTGAGGGGGCGGCGGGTCGTCCAGCCCGAACTTCTGGCGCAGCTCGTCGGCCGCCTCGGTCGCCGACATGATCTGCGCGATCGAGCGGCACGTGAGGTCCACCAGCGGCTGGATGTCCAGGTTGGACGCGACCTGCACACGCGTTCAGCCAGTCCGACATCAAGGCGACCCGGTGAGAGGCTACAGCAGACCGTCAACGAGCGGTACGAGCACGTGCACTCACCTTGGCGAGGTCGCAGAGCGTCTTGGAGTCGAGCTCGAAGAACTGCTCCTCCCAGATGCGCATCGACGTGTCGGCGCGCTCGACCTGCTGCTGGTACAGGCAGCGGCAGTAGTCGAGCGCCAGCTCCACTGTGTCGCTCGGCACGTCGAACACGGGCAGCATGTGCCGCGCGGGCGTCCCGCCTGCGCTGCGCTTGGCCGCGCGCTTGACCGTCACGTCTGGGCAGTCGACAGCAATAAGCGTTAGCGACGATTCGTAACCCCGAGGCGGCTCACGGACTTGCCACGCACCTTGCAGGAGCGTCCAGAGCGTCGAGGACATCATGGCTTCTTCGTGACTCACGTCCAGCACCTGGCCGTTCGCGCACTGCAGCTGCAGCTTGGAGCGCCCCGCGGGGGCCTCGCGCGGGTGCATGGGCGGCGTCGAGGGGCCGCTGCCGACGGAGACGTTCACGCGCATTCACGGGCGACTCGAGGGGCGATACGCAGGTCCACGGGACCGCGAGAGAGCGCAGAACGCGGAGAGGAGTGCTTGTCGCCTGGAGGCGTCGCTGGCTCGAGTCGGCGCCGAGAGGACCGTCGTGCCGACGACCGCCGAGGTGTCCGAGGGCTCGCCTGCCGCCTTCTTCGCTGCTTTTCTATTCGGATCAACGGTGGAGGCGTCGGAAGAGTGAATCGAGAGGCATAAGCACTGATACAGGTTACTTCGTTGTGGTCTCCCGCCGGCTCTTTGGCGTTTTACTGGCCAGCGCTGGCAAAACGACGCGATGGATTGGCCAGAAACACCAGCTTCAGGGGTAGGTTATGAAATTTTGATTTTAAATCAGTATACCAGATATTTGCAGCAGGGCTATTACTTGATAGAGGATTTCAGAAACTATATAGAAAGGGAGAGTTTAATCCAATAAACCAGTGGGTGAATTCATTATTGGATCACTAAAGTACACTCCCTAGGGTGTTTGGGTGATTCACGACAACATGAACGGACGCAGCCACCTCTTCCAGCCGAGGCGGACACGCGCCGGCGTCTAAGACAAGGAGGCCTGGTCAGGGCGGACGGCACATGGCGGGGGCGAGCCGCTCACAGGATAGATAGGCGCCTAGAAGTACGTCTTGCAGCCAGACGTGGTTGGGGCCGGCGTGGCGGGGGCCTCAGTAGCGGGAGCCTCAGTAGCGGGAGCCTCGGTAGCAGGAGCCTCCGTGGCAGTGGTAGGAGCAGGAGTCGGGGCCTCCGTGGCGGGCGCGGTCGTCTCCGGGGTGGAGTACGCGCTAGTGGCTTCCACAGCCGAGTCTGCCTCGCCAGCAACCTCATCCGACGCCGTGGTGGTGGTGGCGGTGGTCGACGCGGAGCTCGAGTCATCGCACGCCTCGGTCGAGCCGGCGCCGAAGTCCTGCGTCCAGTAGTGGCTGTACTCGGTGTCGGCGTTGAAGGCGTACCCGCAGCCGAACATGGTCACATCGGCGCCAAGGATGTTTTCGCGGTGGCCCTCCGAGTTCATCCACGCCGTCATCACCGCGTCCACGTCCACCTGGCCAGCGGCGACATTCTCCTCGATGTACGTCCAGTCGTACCCCGCAGCCGTAATGCGGCTGGACATGGTCGAGCCGTCCGCTCCGTTGTGGTCCATGTAGTTGTTGGCCGCCATGTCCTCCGAGTGACCCTGGGCCGCCGTCGTGAGCTTGCTGTTGAGGCAGAGCGCCGACAGGCCGTTGTTGGCGCGCTGCTCGTTGACGGCGGTAAGCATGGCCTGCTTCCAGTCAGCCGAGTCGGCCGAGTAAGTCGCGCCGAGC
>JAADYF010000051.1:0-55606 GCA_023338175.1 Phytopythium delawarense
CACGCCAGCGACGGCGAGCGGGAAGAGCGCCAGGCCAATGTTCTGCGTCCCATCCAGCGTGCCGAGTGTGTTAGTTGACGCCGGAGTCGTGTCAAGGACGACGCTCTCTGGCGGAACGGAGGAAATCAATTGGTGCACGCACGCACGCACCTGGATGGACGTGATCGCTCCGTACGCGCTCCCCACGTGCTTGGTCTCGACCACGTCTGCAGATGCCCAGGCACCACGATTATCAGTTGCGTCCCGCGAAGACACTGTACGCCACGCCCTGGTGCACTAGCGGGGCATACAGGTTGACGTCGGTCAGGCCCAGTAAGACGTGGACGAGCGTCAGTGCGACGAACGCGCGGAGGTCGACCAGGAACGGCGAGATGACCGCCGAAATGTACGGGACCACGAGATGTGTTTGGAAACAAACAAATTGTCACAGCGATAAAACGGCTCCCACTTTGTCAACTCTTCATCCCCTCTCCTTTAATTCCCAGGTTGCTGAAACATTTCAATACAAAAGCCGCTTTTAAACAGACGCTAATTCGCTTCTAGGAACGCTCCACGACGTGTGATGTCAACACTTCCGAGCCGGTTACGCCTTCTCCGCAAGGTCAGTCGAGCCGACCGGCAGAACGGCAAACGCCCGCCGGCGGCAGCAAGAAGAAGCCGCCCGCGACTGCCCGACCGCCCGACCCGCTCCCCGTCCGACCGCTTCGCGCCGCCACCAACTGTCTTGTCGATCGTCGTCCGCGGCGTTTCCACCGAGTTGTTGGGCTCCGGAGGACGGCCGACGGCGGTGGAGAAAGCCATGGGCTCGACCGCGGAGGCTGCAGGCTCGACAAGTCGCCCCGAGGCGCTGCACGCGGTGGTGGCGATGGCGCCGGCGGCTCAGCAGCCCTTGCAGTGTCCAGGCGGCCAGGACGCCAGCACTGATCGCGGGAGGACAAGACTCCCGTCCAACGAGCTGGGCGAGCTGCTCCTGGCGGCTTGGCACGCGCGCAGGAGCAAGAGCGCGACTATCAAGACCCTCGCAGGCGGTACGACGACGCCGGCGTCCTCCGCGGTAGCGAAGAAGCGGCCGCGGTCCAAGGGCCACGCGGTGCTGGCGACAGCGGTGGGGTTCATCATCCTGTCGCGCGCCGCGCTCGACATGGACTTGCCGCCGCGCGTGAACGACCTCGTCGGCGGGATCTTCCTGGTCGCCAGTGCCGGCGCGACGTACCTGAGCGCCTGCCACGCGCTGACGTACTGCCCGGGTCAGCTCCGCGAGGTCGGCGCGCTGCTGCTGGACCGGTCCGACCCCACGTCCTGGCAGAGCGAGCGCCTGCGCCTCGTCCTCGAGGTCTGCACGTGGATGGCTGCGGTCTGGTACGCGTACACGGCGTCGCTGAGCGGCTGGCTCGCGATCCTGGGCGGCGCGCTCGTCGCCTCGGCGCTGGCACTCGCCTGCGAGTTCGCGCGCGCGTATCTCCGACGCGTCGAAGAGAGGGTGAGTCGCGAAAACACGCGCGCGCTCGGACGCGTCTTGTGGCTCAAGGTGGTGGCGTCATATGCCGGCGTCGGCTACGTGATGACTGCGACGTGGCGCAGCCTGCAGGGATTCGTGCTGGCGAGCCCCCGTAGCGAGGCGCAGTCCGTCGACGCTCTCGTGTTCAACTACCTGCTGATCACGCTGGTCGGCGTGTCATTGATCGTCGCGAGCGAGCTGCTGCTGCTGTGGGGACCGACGCGGAGGTTCGGCATTGTGCTCCAGTCGCGGATTGTTGACGCCCGCTTGAACTGGGAGACCCACTTGTGGCGATCCATCGCCGAAGTTGCCGGCACCTTTGGCGCGACGGTGTGGTACTACAACACCAGTCACGACATGCTCGTGTCGCTGCAGCTCGGAACTGTCTGCGGCGTCGCACTCATTCTGAGCTCGGAGGTGCTTCTCCCGTCCGCGCGCCATCCGTTGTTCTCACGAAGTCCTCAGTCCGAGATCCTGCCTGCGGACCACTGGATCAAGCTGGTCCCGCTGCTTGTCATGGTGACATATTTTTGCATCAAGGTGTACGATGCGGCCATCAAACTGGTCGAGATCCCGTCCTCGTCTACAACGTCGGCTGTGTGGTGGTGCGTCGGCTCGGCGACGTTCTTCCTGTCCGCTCTTGGGGTCTCCGGCGCGCGTGTCTCCATGCCGGACATCGCGCGGTTGAGCAAGCGGGCTGCCGGAAAAGCATGCGTCGTCGGCATCACTGCGCTCGCGTGTCGACTGTGCCACGGGCCGGCCGGAATCGTTTTCTCATCTCTTCTCTCCGCGTTCAGCCTCGCACTCTCACGTGAATGCTGGTACGAAGTTGAGCAACTGGAAGCTGACGGCGCGGAGAGTCAACGGCAGTTCAGCAACGAAGACGCTCGCAAGGACAAGGGAAATGCGGCGTCACCTTCGGAAGACTCGAGCAAAGCCCCCTCCTCAAGCTCCCTCCTCGAGTACGTCCGTCGCGAGTACCCGTACTTCTACAAGCGCGTCACGTGGACCTTCATATCGCTGGTTGTCGTGTCCTCGATCGAGTTGTGCTCAACGGCGATTGCAGTCATGCAGCAGGACGAGTTTGCAGTTTCCCTTTCGCAACTTTCGGCCGGCAATGTGGTTGTTTCATCGACACTGGGGTACTGGACAAGCCCACTCCAGCACGAACTCCAACCCGACGTGCTGCTGCGATCAGGAGTGGATCGATACAAGAAGCGGTGGGAGCTGTTCCCGTTGCATGCTTTCGTCGAGCTTACGATCTTCATTGGCGTCTTCACGGGCACGTTCGCAGCAACATCGACGGTGTTCAGCTCGCTGACACTGGCGGCTCTCTCGGGGATTGTGGTCTCGGTTGGTGGCCATTGGCTGTGCTCGCAGCTGCATCTCACCGTGGGGAATCGCATGCGGATGCAATTGACGGCCACGTGCGCGCTCATCTTCTGCCTGATCTTCTTCTCCTACACGTCCGTGGTCTGGCTGATGTCGATCTACCACTACTTCGACAGCATCGAAGCCGCATTCTGCTTGGCGTCGCTCTCGGGTGTGTTCTTCATGGCATCCAGCGAAGTGTTTCTGCTGTGGAGGCCTACGCGAGAGGTTGGGCTTCTGCTGCAACACCGCGTGACCCATGCTCGAGAAAACTGGAAGAAGGAGCCGCTTCGCTCTTTCCTCGAGCTCTTCACGTGGCTGGCTGTTGTGTGGGGCTCGTTCGCGCTTTACAAGGACCTCCTCCTGGCGCTCCAGCTCGGCACATTCTCCGGCATCGCCGTGACGCTTTCAGGAGAGTGTTTTCGACGGAATCGGTCGCGAATTATCTCGTGGGGCGAGCGCTACAAGCTGATCGAGAAGCGCGAGCGGCCACCGTCGCCTGTTCCGAGTGAGCACAGCGATGACGACGAGGAGGAAGATTTCTTGCCGACGAACAGCTCGCCTCGCCCTCTGTCCGTGATGCTGCTGTTCGCATACATTGGATCGGGCACATTCCAGTGGATCTTCGAGAACATCCGAAGCCTCGAGGTGACTGTGCTGCTCGCGACCTTCGCGGGCATTGCATTCCTGTGCTTTGCCGATCTCTTGGTCCTCTTCAAGCCGACGCGGTGGGCTGGCGTGATTCTCCAGGACCGATTTCTCAACGCGCGGAATAACTGGGCGAACTACCCGGTGCGGTCGTTCGTGGAGCTCGGCAGCTTCTTCGGTGTCATCTACGGCAGCTACGCCATTTACGGCAATCTTGTGGTCGCCACGCAAGTTGGAACCCTCTCTGGGATGCTGGTTGCTCTAATCGGAGAGCAAGTGCGCAGCAGAGCCCACGCTATTCCCTTGGACGGTGAGTGTTTCACCATCTCTACGTGTAGTTGCCTGATGCCCGTCTCTGTATCTAACTCTGTATCACTGCAGATGATGCCAAGAAAGAGATCGCCAAGGTCCAAATCCTGCCGCTCCCCGTGATCGCACTGCTTGGCCTTGTCGGCGTGGTCGTTTTCAACACCATCTATACGCATCTCCGGAACATCGAAGTGACTTTCCTGCTCGCGACTACGAGCGGAGTCGTCTTCGCGCTGCTCGGCGACATGTTCGTGATCTGGAAACCGACCCGCAAAGTCGGACTAATCCTGCAAGATCGACTTCTCCACATGCAGCTGAACTTCCAAGTGCACGGGCAGCGATCGTGCGTCGAGTGGAGTGCGCTCACAGGGGGCTGGTTCCTGGCGTACGGCTACCTCTGGCCGAACGACTTGCTTGTTGCGGTGCAGTTCGGCACGGCCTCGGGCATCCTTGCGTGCGTTTTCGGTGACGTGGCGATGGAGTACGTCGCGGAAGCCGAGCGCGAACTAGTCGCAAGCTTGTCCGCGAAGCTTTCCCTCGAGTACGTGCTGTGTGTTCTTCCCTACGCTTGTATTGTTGCATAGCTGTGTCTGACGATACGTTTTCGTTGCAGCACCCAAAAGGAGAGCGAGTTCCTGAGTCTGCCGTTCGAGGTGCAGTTCCATGTCGCGAGTTTCCTGTCACCAGAAGACCTGCTGGAAGCACGCGCCACTTGCCACAAGGTCAACAACATGATCCGCGCCGAGTCGGCACGGTTCTGGCTACATGCGAGTCTGCGGCGCAATTCCCGAGACCGCTCTCATAGCCGAGAGCGCTCTCGAAGTCATGGTGTGCGCTTCGGGACCGGGGGACAGGTCCGATCGCTCATCTATGAAGCTGTCACACTCGTGCTGCCCATGATCTTCGGGACAAGGTGCGATGCTCCGCTTTGATTTGCTTGTCTGAAGTGGTCTCTCTTCGATGTTGATGGGCACGACTAATCGCGGGGTTCGTCTCTGCTTCCCGTTCTCAACAGAGACCCGGGATACGTTCTGACCTCGGGTCACACCGTCAGCCGAGCCCTTAAATGGGTCTACCTGAACGCGGACTGGATTCGCGGACAGAAACTCCCCGCCGTGGAGGCGGACACCGATTCATCACTGATTTCGTGCGTCCATTTCGTCGTGCTCGTGTTGTGTGCTCACCGTTCACTAATGCGCTGGTGAACTGCCTTCTCAGGTTAACTCCTGGCGATGTTGCGTTTGAAGTATTCCGCCACATGCCCGACAAGGTAAGGCTCGTCATTGTGAAGATACTGTGACGTGTGGAGTCGCTGCAGTGCCTAACGCTGCTCCAATCAAACCAATGCGGCTGCCAGAGCACCCTGGGGATCGGCGTGACGCGCGACGAGATGTACGCGATTGTGCGTCTCGACGTGCCCATCAGCGTCTACAGCAAGATCCAGACGGACCCATTCAGCTTCGTCGCTGCGGAGACGCTGTCGATGCTCGAAGTGTTCTCGAACTGGCACCTGGCCGTCGTTGCGTTTGCCGCCATATCGCTGATCTTCATTGGCCAGTATGCAAGCGACTTGCTGCGCGCGTACGTGCTCCCGCCGTCGTTCAGGTGGTGGGGCGTTCGATGAGGTGCACTCAATGCCCAAGGCTCGGATCGTCGCTCGCCAGCTATGCCGACCGCGTCCCAGCCTCTCGGTAAGACCACCAACTGCATGGCGATGCCTGTCCCCATGCGCTCGTCAACGTCTCAACTGCCCAAACTTGATCCATACAAAGAGTTTTCGGCCCCGCTCCTCGAGTTCGCTGCACAGCTCCCTGTCTTGAGGAATGTGCTGCCACTGACTGTCGCTTTGGATCATCGACCCTTCACCCTTGACTCTCGTGTGTGTTGATCGACAGCTTGATTCGTTACATCGGCATGTGAGTGCTGCGCATGTCCAGACAGAAGCGCCTCGCCATCAGTCGCCTTTATTTATATGCACAGCAGGTCTGACCCATACTCGTTTCATGTTGTTGCCAGAGCAGGCGGGCGTTCGACTCGTGAATGCGTGGCACGGCCGCTGGCAAGCGCTCGCACTCAGCGGACAATGGCACCAACGAGCCTCGACCCTCAGCGCTTCTTCGATCTCCTGCTGTACCTGCGTCAAGTGCAGCTAGCACTGTTTGTTCTATTCCTCTGCGCACCTCTGTCGGCTGTCGCGCAGACAACCGCAGGCGTTGGGTACCCGGATCCGCGCTACTCGACGTCGCAGAGGATATCCAAGTTTTCATGCACTGGCGGCGCCCGCAACTGCCCCGATGGCGGCGAATATGTCGCCGCGGGCGGCAACCTGACCGTGACGATTGTGGCGATGCGGAATCTCCCCGACCTGGACGGATTCGGGCTCGCAGGGTTGCAAACGGACGCGTACGTGCGCATCAGCATCGGCGACAACGAGCGCGAGTCGGGTGTGGTGTGGAATTCGCTCAACCCGGACTGGCCGCCATGCCTGGAGATGGGATGCTTGGGGGAGACGGACACGATGCGGGACCTCAACTTCGGTTTCCGACCCGCAGGCACAGAGATCGTGATCAACGTGCTGGACAAGGACAGTGGCTTTGAATTCGACGATGACTTGATTGCCACGGTGACTGTGAATGCCATCTATTGCTCCTCGTTCACGGCGAAGACGCAAGACACTCCCAATGCTGACGGACTGGCGTGGCAAATGCCTCGGCAGCCGCTTTGCGTTGAGGAAATGTGGCTCCCACTGGTCGCCGATGGTGTCTGCGACGTCGAAGCGGACGGTGTGACGTTGGCAAGCACATCAACGACGCCTTGCATGAGGTTGCGCATGACAGCAGTCCCGTTCCAGATGCGAACAGAGCACGTGTACCTGTCTGGGATCGTCGTGTCCGGAGGAATGGGCGGCTACTTCCCTGACGAAGATTCGTGGCTCTACGGACGCGTGTACTCCGCGTCTAACGCCCGGATGCTTAGCTACTACCTCATGGATCGGTCGAAAGGCGGGCTGCTTGTCCGCTCAGACAGCGCGTCCAACAACAACAAGGGCAACGTGTCGCTGACTTCAGTGTACGGATACGCCCCCTACGCCCGCGTCACGTTCAACTACGACGCAGAAGTGTTTGTGTTCCGCCGCGTTGACGACGCCGACTCGCAGCCAGAGTGGCTCAACACGACCTTCGGGTGGACGGAGACGCGCGAGTCTGCGCAGCTCAAGGACATCGCCGGTGATTTCAAGGCAGTGGCGATGAACGTATCGGCTCATGCGATCAACAAGTACGGCGACGCCTTTGGCGCGGGCCTCGTCACCGGCGCCAACCTGCCACAGGACTACAAGGACAACACGCTCAGCATGTACTTCATCGTCGCCGCGCCGCATGAGTCGTTCGATGTCATCTCGGCGACGTACTCGAAGGAGTTTTCCCGAAAAGTGTTCATGGAAATCACGGCACAGTTCGCGATCAACTTCTTGTTCCTCGCGACGCTCGCCGTGCAATTCCTGAAGCGCATGCACTGGCGATTGGACCGCGTCGAGTCGTTCCTGGCGGAGAAAGTCGCGCTCCCACTTGCCACAAGCGTCGAGACGAAGGACAAGTCAGCACTGAAGAAGACAGGAGCAGACACGCCAAACGTACCGCTATCGCGTGCGGGGCCACGGCCAGACATCGTCGCCCAGCTCTTCTTCTGCCACAAGGAGAGCGTGCACGACCTCGCGTTTCGTCGCAACCTCTTCTACGCGACTGTCTCGGTTCACCTGATCCTGGCATCTCCCCTGGTCATCCTCGTGGCGTGGGGCGTCACGACAATCTTGCTCGTGACACCGCCAGCGTTCGGCTTCGGGATCGTGTTCCTGGGTCTCGGAGCGATCAGCGGGATCTACGGCGCCGTCTTGTGGGTCCGCATGGGCTGGCGCATGACATCGACGGTGCTGCGGCTGTTCGGCGCAGCGTTCGTGCTCGCGTTCGTGTTCCTCTTCTCCGCCACGTTCGCCGACCCAAAGGTGTTTATCGGCGGCGAGAACGTCGACTTCTTCTCGCTCACGTCCATCTTCCTCACGCTCAACATGATGCCGATCATCTGGATTGCGTTCACCAACGACTCCAAGCTCATGAAGTCGCTGTCGCAGGTCGTTGCGGTTGTTGGGGCCGGTAAGAAAGTCAACACACTCAAGTCAAAGTTCAAGAACCTCGGCACACTCGGCCTCAAGCTGGCCTCGAACAAGCAGCAGGCAATTGGCGGTGACAGCAGTGCGGCAGCGTCCACATCTACTCCAAGCAAGCGCAGCCGGAAGCTGTCCGTCTTCGCGCCGCTTCTCGGTGACAACTACTCTGTCGAGCAGTCCATTCCGGGCTTCGCCCACGCAGACATCCTCACGAGTGCGTTCGTGACACCAGCCGAGACGAAGCAGGCGAGCAACCGTCGACTGTACGGCTATGCGCTCGGAGTGCTGGCAGTCTACTGCATTGTGGCACTGTCACGGTCCGGATACCCGACGCAGTCGCTCGGCGTCGTTGCGACGGTCGTGCTGGTCGACAGCTGCGTGTACATGCTGCACCGCGGCCACTTGGCCTGGTCGCCGGGCTACATTGTGCTGCTGCTGAGTGCCGCGCGCGTGTGTCTTGTTGCCACGTGCGGCGACTACTGGCTTCTCGGCCACGCGCTGCTGTACATGGTGCTGGGGACGGCGCTGTGCAAAGAGATCATCGGCAAGAACCTGCCGCGAATGAGCAAGCAAGAGGCAGGAGGCGTCGCGTTCTTCGGGCACGAGTACCAGCAGTGGCGACACTTGGACGCGTCGACCACACCTGAGTTCGTGCTTGGCGTCTTGTCCTTCTTCTACGTGTTCCTCCTGCTGGCCGTCGCGTTCGGCAGCAACTCCGACAGTAGCGACACGGCAATGATCCGCGTACCCATCGTGGGTCAGGAATGGGCTCTGTGGGTCTTCGGCGTCCTCGCGTTCGTTGTCGTGCTGTTCGTCGGCTTGTCACTGGCGACCTCGCGAGCGTTCTTTCTCCAGCGGGAGCAGCTGCTGTCAGACTACGCCATGCGCGTCTACTTGTTTGTGCGGGGCTTCACGTTGCCCTTCATGCTCGCGGCCGCGTCCGAGGTGCTCGTGATCTGCGCCGGCCTCTTCGTCTTCGCTTCCACGGGTTCGACGTTCATCCTCGTCACATCCATCTTCTCGCCGCTAATCCTCATGCTGTCGCTCGCCGTCTACGTTCAATGGCGCAAGAACGACTTCCGTCTCGTGATTTGGCCGCCGGAAGACGACGAAGAGGATATCTTGGACGACGGCGATGACGACGACTTGTTGGATGAAGAGGCGGCGCTGGAGAAGGAGGCGGCCATCATGCGAGAGGCGTTCGTGCTGCCTCCGCTGCGTGGCAAGGGCAACAACAGTATCTACGACAGTGGGGATGAGAGCTTCAAAATGCCATCTCTCCCTCCTAAAAGCCGCTTGAACCCGGCGCTGACGACGACGCTGAGTCCCACCAAGCTGCGACAGCAAGGCAACGACGATGACGATGAGAAGAGCGGGAGTGTCATGGGGAAACGCCCACTGCTGGGCCGTGGATTCCACAACAGTTCCCGCAAAGCGTCAGTAGCGAAAGCAAAGGGCAAAGGCGCTGGTTCTAGCGGTCTGGGAGCATCGAAAGCGAAGCTGCCGGCGATCACGGAGGCAGGCAAACTCGCAGGAGACACGGGGCTGCTGCCAACGACTCAAACGGTTGGGCCCTCAGGATCCAAACGAAGCAACATTGTCGTGGGGCTGGCGCTGCAAGTACGCGATGGCGTGACGCGCTTCGTCTCTTGGCAGAGGTCGTTGCTGTCCAAGAAAGCGCGGCAGAAGTACAGGCAAGTGCCAACGTCGCCGTCTCAACGGCAGCCTCAGTTGTCGTCGAGCCAGCAGAGCCAGCCGCTGCTTCTGCTCCCAGTGGACTCGCCGGGTAACGGAGCATCGTTGACCCATACCGAGGACGAGGAGGCCGACGCATTCGCCTCTGGAGAAGCAGACTTCGCGACCATGTCACTGTACGACGCGTACAAGCAGGGCTTCTTGCTGCCGCAGGACTACATGACGCTCGGGTGCTTCGCGGCGCTGCTCGTGCTCTTGGTGCTCTATGGGGGGATTCTATCCGCGACCGAGACGCCTGCGTGGCTCGGACAGCTCATGTGGGTCGCCGCATACGTGTTCCTGTTCTCGTTCGCGCCGACAGCCAAGTACTTCCAGGTCGGCGCGGCGACGACCGACATGCGATTCGCGTACGGCGCAAGCTACTTGCTCGCGTGGATCACCGGCGCGGTGCTGTTCGGCCACGTGCTGCACGGCGATGTCAACACGATCGAGTCGCTCGTGATCCTGTCCTTCTTGGTGCTGTACCCGGCGTTCCTGCTGCTCGCCATCTCGCTCGCGCAGTGGAACGACGAAGGCTGGGTGCGACCGCTCTCGCGTCGGCTTCGGCGCGCGTTTGCGGTGGGCGGTGTCGCTGTCGCGCTGTTCCTGTTCGAGATGTTCGTGTTTGCTTCAGTCGCGCTCGGCGCCGTGGTGCTCATGACGCTGGCGCTGGCGCTGTTCCTGCTCTTCTTCCTGCTCAAGTGGGTGGAGAACGACCGGTACTTGTCGCCGCAGTACGAGCGACTGGCCACCGCCACCGTCACGGTCTGCACAGCCGTCGCGCTGATCGCCGGCCTGTTGTCTGGCTTGCCCTTCTTCTCGTGCCTGTCGATCGTGTTCGCCGTGCTCGTGCTGAAGTACTCACTGCTGCTCGCCGCGGCGTACTGGCAGATCGCCGGCAGCACCGCGAGCGGTGAGGTCGCGCTCTTCTACTCGCCGTACCTCTTCCCCGTGTTCTCGTACGACGCGTACCGGAACAACGTCCGCGATGAGACGCCGCGCGTGTTGCTGCTGTACATGTTGCTGCTGCTGCTCTTCTGCTGGGGAGTGAGCGGCGTTATGTTCGTCGACCCGCTCGGCATCGGCGTCGGGCTCTGCAGCATCTCACTTCTCGCCTTCGCCGGTGTCACGGCCCACTTGTGCGCCGTCACGCCCGTGCAGATGGGCATCGCGGCCAAGTACGTCAACGAGATGATCCTCCAGGACGCCAGCGCCGCCGCGCAATCGCTAGCCGAGCAAAGGCGCACGCCGCTCACGCTTGAGTGCGCCGAGTTCGTGGAGCGCGAGCGTCGAGAGCGGAAGGCCGAGCTCGAGTTCGAAGCGATCGCCTACGGCGGCCGGGCCGGCGGGCAACCCCGGAGCCAACTCGCCAATGCAAATGGGAAGCCTTTGAGCGGCGAAAGCGACAACGAGGAGAAGCAGGCGCCGCGCAAGTCTGGCGGCGACCTCGCCATGGAGATTGACGCTCTAGAGCACTCGTGCGGCCTGCACGACGGTCGGCAGGCTGGAGGACTGATCTCCTGCATCCTTAAGCTGCGAAGGAACATAGCTAAGCGGATGACTAGCGGTGTGGCCGCGTCAGCGGTCGACGATTCAGCTCTCGCTGGCACAACCGAGTCGGAGGACGCGCTGGTGACTTGGCAGGACGTAATGATCGAGGTCTTGCGAGATGGAGGCGGTCCGTTCGGGTTCCTGTATGCCTTGACGCTCCCTTGGCGTTTGGCGGTGTTCCTCGCCCGCAAGTACAATGTGCCGGCAGGAGTGGAGTGGTGCCGCTCGACCCGATGCTGTCGGAAACTCCGAAAGAAGACGAACACGACCAGCGAGTCGACAGGTCAAGACGCGCTCGTGGTCGTTGATCCCGCTGCTGCTGTGCCTGAGGTCAGTGGCAAGCTGGAGGCTGGGACGAAGGCTCGGTCAGCGCTGATGGCGGTCACAAAGCCAATCAAGGCCGACGCGGATGGAGCAGGTGAGAAGGAAGACGACTTGGTGGTGGTGCTGCGCATGCTGCCGACCCTGGACGCGGCGCTGGACGCGGCGTTCTACGAGGAGACTCGGTGCATCATCCACTTCCAGCTGCTGCTGCTGGCGGCGGCGGACGCGCGCTTGAACCGCGAGAAGGTGCTCTTCCAGAAGTTCCTGCGCGAGAACCGCTTCAAGCTCATGTCGAACGGCATCCACCCGCCGGCCAACGTGTTCCGCACGCGCTCGTTCGCGTCCATCGACGTGCCGCTCGTCGCCGTGTGGCTACTGTCGCTGTCGAGGGAGGACCGCGCGCGGTTCCACGCGCTCAAGGCTGCCTTCAACACGGAGACGGAGCGCGTCGACGCGCTGGTGGACGCCGAAGACCAGCGAGCGCGAGCTGCGCAGCTCGAGTGGCGCGCGTCGTGGCGCGAGCACGACGAGCAGCAGACGCGGAAGCGGCTGCAGGAGTTCGAGGCCCGACGACTGCGTCGGCACCAGCAGGGCGAAGACGACGAGCACGAGCATGGCGAGAGCGGCGAGGACGCCGGCAAGGAAGACGCCGAGGCGCTGCGGAACGCCCAGGAGGCGATGGCCGAGATCGCGTCGGGGTACTCGTGCGTGCCCGGCGCGTTCGGCCGCGCGCTGCAGTTCGTCGACCGCGAGTTCCCTCCGGACGCGACGTCGCTCGCGGGCTGCGCGCACGCGGACGACGTGTCGCCCGAGTGGCTCGTGTCGTCGGCCATCAATGTGGCGGCGGGCCTGTTCGACGGCGGCACGGACCCGGACGACGTGCGGTCCGGCGGCAAGCTGGACGACTCGTGGCTGCTGAGCGCCATCAGCATCATCGCGGCCTCGGGCGGCGTGGACGACGGCGCGGTGGACCCGCTGATCGACCGCATCTTCGTCACCAAGCAGACGTCGCTCACGGGCGCCTACGCGCTGCGGCTGTACAAGAACTGCCAATGGCACACGCTCATCGTGGACGACTGGTTCCCCGTAGCCGTCTCGGACGACGCCCAGTCGGTCTCTGGTCCGTTGGCGTCGGCCATGACGGTGCAGCGCAAGCCGGCGTTCGCCTGCAGCCGCGAGGCCGACGAGATCTGGGTCGCGCTGCTCGAGAAGGCGTTCGCCAAGTACCACGGCGGGTACGCGGCGCTCGAGGGGGCCGCGGGCTTCGGTGGCGACGTGCCCGGGGCGCTTGAGGCGCTGACCGGCTGCGTGGCGGACGAGGTGTTCCTGGCCCCGGCGGCTCGCGGCGCGCTCAAGACGACGCTGTGGCAGCAGCTGCTACGGTTCAAAGCCAATGGGTTCCTGCTCGGCGCTGCCACGCTGTCGAGCGGCAACGCGGACGCGAGCCTGCTCGACATGGGGCTCGTCTTCGGGGCCTGCTATGTGCTGTACGAGGTGCGCGAGGTGGACGGCCAGCGGCTCGTCAAGCTGCGCAACCCGCCGGGAGACCACCCCGAGTGGAAGGGCGATTGGAGCGACGGCTCGAGGCTCTGGACGCGCCGCCTGCGCCGCCTGCTGGGCGTGCAGCGGCACGAGAGCGCGGACGACAACACCTTCTGGATGCACTTCGACGACTTCTGCCACGCCTTCCGCTCGCTCTACGTCTGCCGCTACTACGACCCGGCCAAGTGGACCACGCGCGAGCTCTTCGGCCGCTGGACGAACGGCTCGACCGCCGCGAGTAGCACCGCCAAGGCTGTCGCCGCCGGCCCAGCGACGCCAGCTACCGCTCCAGTGGCGGACGTGCGCACGGCGTGGGGGCTGCCGACACGACACAACCCGGGCTGCGAGCTGGAGAGCAACCCGCAGTTCTCGCTCGAGGTGACGCGGCCCACCGAGCTGATCGTGACGCTGACGCAGGTGGACGCGCGCGGACTTGCGCCGCTCGAGCCGCTGCCCGTCGTGCTGCTGATCGTGTCCAACCGCGCGGCCGACCGCGCCATGCGTGTCAAGCAGCTCTCTCGCGACAATGTGGTGGTGCACTCTGGGCCGCCCGTGCGCCAGCGAGAGGTGCGCGTGCACTGCCCCGAGCTGCCCGCGCGCACGTACACGGTGCTCGTGGCGGCGTACAAGAAGGGCATGGAGGGCCCGTTCCGCGTGCGCGTGCAGAGCAACTACCCCGTCGGGCTGGCTCCTCTGTGGCCGGCCGTGTGGAAGGCCGGCGGCGCGGGCAGTGCCGGTGGCAGCTCTGCGGCGATGAGCATGGCGGAGAGGGTGGCGGCGCGCGTCAAGGAGACGGTGGCCGACTCGGCGGCCGTGGCCAAGCTGGTGGAGAAGAAGAACGAGCTGGTGGACAAGCTGGCGGCCGGCGCGGCCGTGGTGGACAGCGCGCTGCGAGACGACCAGACGCTGCTGGAGGAGGAGCTGGTCATGCAGCAGTGGCAGCAAGAGGAGGAGAGCGGCGGCAAGAAGAAGAAGAGCAAGAAGCACGCGGGTGTCAGCGAGACGCCGGGCAAGCCCAAGGCGTCGCCGTGGATCGAGGACTGGGACGCCGAGGCCGGCAAGCCCTTCTACTTCAACAAGCAGAGCGGCGTGTCCACCTGGGACAAGCCCGGCGACCTGTGAGTCAGCCATCTTAGGCGTCTCGTAGTCGTTAATCTCATCGCGTTAGCAGCATTAGTCGATGCGGCACACGTGGGTCCTCTTCATGCGTCTTATCCTCGCCGGTCGCTTCACTCCACCGCGTGTTGGACGCCAGCACGGCCGGCGGCGACTTGGCGGAGCTGCCTCTGGTCACGCACTGGTTCTTGTCGCTCCTCCTGCTGCGCCTCGGACACCGGGGGAGGCTTAGGCGAGCGCGACGCTCTTGCCGCTGGCCTTGGACCACTTGAGCAGCGCTTCGAGCATGACGTTCTCGTCGGCGTCGCCCTCGACGAGGATCTGCTGCTTGGCCACGTCGCACTGCACGCTGCTGACGCCCTCGATCTTGCTCAGGATGCGCGTGCAGGCGCTCGAGCAGCCGTCGCACGTCATGCCCACCTTGAACTCGGTCACCTTGGTCATCTTGGTCGGTCGGTCGGTCTGGTGTCCTCGAGTCCAATTCAAAAATGAGGTTTGTTTCGATCACCCCAGGTTATCATTGGGCTTCTTCTTCCCTGCAAAGGGAAGAACGCTGGTGATGAAATGTTGCGCGAAGGTCGCGTGATGAGGGCCATTTCGTCCAATCGGAGGCCGCAAGCTGGCCTCGCGGAATCCGCAATTGTTGACAGCGAGTAAAGGCGTCTACTTTTGCGAGGGCGACCGACACACAACAACAAACCGCAGCATGAAGGCAAGGCGACCAAGGTGTTCAATGCGCTTCGACAATTGTCGAGTGGCACGACGCGGCGCCTTCGATGCACCATGCAAGACGTGGGTCACGCACTGGGTGGTCACGTACATGCTTGATTAGGACCCATGCATCTCCATCACGAGCAGACGCAGACGTCATCAAGAGAGGAGCAGCAGGTGCCTAGACCATCACAGCACCGTATTACCGTCACTTGCTTCCGTCTGCACGCACCAAGCGAGTCGATCGATCGATCACTCCTTCCCATCGCTCCTCTCCCCTTGGCCTCGTGCTTGACGCTTCGCGCGGCGGGCTTACATGGTGCTGAGCGGCTCGTACACGCGCGTCTTCTCGTCGGCGTCCGTCAGGTCGAGCGCGACGTGCACGCAGAAGACCGAGGCGCCAGCGTTCTCGCCACCGTCGACCGAGCTCACGAGCTTGATCTCGTAGTTGCCCTCCGGAGCGATGTCCGGCAGGTTCACGTCCACCTTGAGGTCCGAGAACTTGCCCGTCTGCACCGGGCACGAGAAGCCGTGCACCTCAATGTCGCCGAGCCCGAGCGGCAGCGGCACGTGCGTGTCGCCGCAGATCTTGCCGCTGTGGCCGTACACGGGCAGGCCGCCGAGCTTGACCTGCAGCTTGAAGCTCGCCGAGTCGAACTGCGTCTTGATGTCGCCCTTGCCCGAGAACGAGATAGGCTCGCCGCGCTTCGGGGCCGACGGCGTGATGTCCAGCGAGTCAAAGTGGACGATCGAAGTCCCCTCGTCGCCGCACTGCGAGATCTTGGCCGACGAGAACAGGTCCGCCAGGCTCACAGGGCGGCGAGCGACCTCGTCCGCCTCGGGGAACGACTCGGTCGGCACGCTCTCCACCTCCTCGCTCGTGTACTGGTTCGGGTACAGGTCGGCGCTCTTGACCACCGTCGCGAACGGGTAGCTCGGCACCATGGCGACGCCGCACTGGCCGGCAGGGCCGTTGGCCTCGCGCGCGAGGCGGATGTAGCCCTTCTCGCCCCACGCGGCGCCCCACGAGTTCTTGACCTTCCAGAACTTTTGGCCGTCCTCCTCGCCGTAGCCGACCACCAGCACGCCGTGGTCAAGGCGCGTGCCGCACGTCGTGTTCAGCACGCCCGAGTGGTAGAACTGGAACGAGCGCTGGTCCGCCTCGATCGCGACCGACACGGGCTGCTGCGCCACCGCCACCTTGAGCGCCTTCTCGTCCTTCGCGTTCACGTCCTGGTAGCCCGTCACCTTGACCACGTCCTCGCAGTTCGTCTGGCACACGCCCTGCTTGGCCTTGTACTCGTAGTCCTCTTCGCTGCACAGGCCGCCGTTCTCCTCGATCCACGAGAACGCGTGGTCCATCAGGCCGCCGTTGCAGCCCATGTCGCCGTTGTGATCGCAGTCCACCAGCTCCTGCTCCGACACGCTCACCAGCTTGCCGCTGGCCACGTACGCGGCCCCTTCCACCGCTCCCGTCGCCGAGAACGCCCAGCACGACCTGCGAGTCCGATATGACGCGGCTCGTCAGCAACAGTACAATGACCGAGGGTCCCTAGTTCAGGGAAACGTACCCACACATGCCCTGGTTCTTGACCGGGGTGACGGCCCCCTTCTCCGTCCAGTCGACGCTCTCAGGAACCTGGATGTCCTGGAGCACGTCCGTCAGGTCCTTGCGGGCCGCGAGGCGCGCCTCCAGGTACCCATCGGGCATCTCGAAGCCCAGGTAGCGCTGGCGGAACTCGTCGTGCGAGAGGTGCGAGTACTGGTTGTGCGCGAGCTTGACGCCCGAGAAGGCGCTCTCGAGGTTCGCCTCCGCGATGTACAGGTCGTTCGCGATGTAGTTCTCCAGGCGCCGCGCGTACTCGAGCGCGTCCGAGAACGTCAGCCGGTGGCGAGACAGCCAGTTCGCGAACTCGCGCTCGTACTCGAGCGGCGACTTGGCCTCGGCGCCCCCGCCGGCGAGCGCAGCGGCCGCGAGCAGCAGCAGGCTCCATTGGTTCAGCACGCGCATCGTGTCGGCGTCTTCTTCTTTCGGGTCGTCGTCGTTGTCGTCGTCTTCTTGGCGTCTCGCGGCTTCTTCGGGCGGCGAAGAAGGGAAAGTGATCGATGTCCCCCGTTGAAGTCAGGGGGGATCTTGGGTGTGCACCTGGTTAACGCCCTCTAACCTTCATTTTCGACTGTATGTTTGTAGGAGCTGCATGTGGAGAAGGTTGAAGGGCGTTCTACGGAGTGATGATCATGTTCTCGCACGCAGGTGAGTGACCGTCACTCTCGTGGCGTAACGTATCCGGCCAATCAGGTGCGCTGACTTGTTCGCCGTGGTTTCTTTCACAGGCAGTGACTATTGGAAGTAACGGTATATCTCGTAAACGTACCGTACCCCGCACAACAATCGATCAAGACGGTCCACAAAAAGGAGGATCGATCCGAAATGGTGGGTGCTGGCACTCTGAGAGTGACATTGAATGTGAGCACCAAGAGAGGTTGAATGTGAGTGAACGATGGCATTGAACGTGAGCACCAGGCGGATAGCGATGCAATCACTTTGATGTACCGAGATGTCGTGTAACTTGGGCTGCTGCTGACGTCCCCGACTTGGTAACCCACGACCCGACGACGACGCTCTCAGTGAGAACAACTCTGGTTGAAGCTGGTATCCTTCTGCTGTTTCGCACCAAAAGACGGTGTACCCCCCTAGCTCGCAGCAGGTCGGATCCCATACCTTCCCACCGCGTTTTGGCAATCGCCACCCCAGTCGGGTCCAACATCGGTTACGCCATAGTGAACCCAAGTGGACTCGAAAGCGGTGTTTCTCTTGCTCCAGCGAGAAACGAAGCGGCGGCGGAAAGAAACGAGAGCAGCACGCGGTGCACGTGTCCGTGGCGAACGGGAGACCTCGAGGACCTCGGAGAGCAGCAGCGACTCATTCCGCGACGCGCAGCCGACGAGGCGATGCAGGCGCCACGGCGGCGATCGGCCAGCAGCGCGAGCGCGAGTGCGAGCGCCAAGAAGGAGGGCAAGAGCACAGCTGGCGTGGGCGCCGAGGAGTTGCAGTGCTCCATCTGCTTCGACGTGCTCACGTTCCCTGTGACGCTGCCGTGCGGGTGCGTTGCTGGATTCTACTCGACGGCGGGAGGATGGAGCACGGGACTGACGAACGCCGAGCGCGCAGGCACAACTTTGACCGCGGGTGTATCCTGACGGCGTGGACGTTCGAGGCGCGGGCTGTGGACGGTCGCAACGCCGGCGCCGATATAATCGACGACGACGCGAGCGACAGCGACGAAGATGAAGACACTGGCGGCGCTCGTGGCCAGCGGCCGGCGACCCGAGAGTCAGCGCCTGACGAGGACGCCGGAGCGCTGTGCGCGCACTCGTGCCCGCTGTGTCGCCAGCGCGTCTGGCTAGCGGAACCCGCTGCCGAGCTGCAGTTGAACCGCCCACTCCAGGGCGTCGTGGCGTCGCTCTTCCCACTCGAGACCACGCGCGCTGGCACCCTCGACAAGAAGCAGCCTCGAGGCCAGAGCGTCGAGCCACCAACACAGCCTAGCGTGCCGCAAACGCTCGATCCGGTCACCTTGCACGTGGACCCTCAAAGCGGCAGCCACCACTCGAACGGCTTGGTCGAGTTCCTGCGACGGCCCAGTCTGCGCACCTTGTCGTCGCTGCTCTCCGTGTCGGTCGCGTCGCTGTACACAGTCCCGCCAGGCTTCACGCTCGCCGTGCTGCTGCTACTCGCACTGGCGGCTATTGCGTGCACGCCGCCCGCGACGTTCGGCGTCGCCACCTCCAGCGCGGGCTCGCCCCTGCTGCTGCTGACGCTGGAGGCGCTCGACCGCGTGTTCAACGGCCTCGGGCTGCTCATCCGCGACCTGCCTCTGCAGCTCGACCGGCCGCTCACGCTGGCCGTGCACTTTGTCGCTGTGCTGTGGTAAACTTCAGCGCGCGCGCTGCTCGTGGGTCTTCCCCGCCGTGCCATATCTATATCGGTTCTGTATCAAAGTGTCGGCCGGAAGCTCCGTTATCAGATCGCCTCCATCTCTTGCACAACGAAATTCACTTCAAGCACTGATTTATATTAGCTCATGATCAAGATACTTAAAACAACTGATCCAAGTAAAGGTTACACTCCTTTACGCCAGTGTGTGAACTGAACTGTACACTTTGATTTCTCTAATATCAGTACCTGAGCGCGCAGAAGCACGCCACTCCCGCCTTAATCCAGTACTCCTGGTCCGAGAGCAGCACCTGCGCGTTCGTCTCCGACACGAGCGCGGGCCGCCACAGCGCGGGCTTGCTCGCCGGGATCTCGAGCCACATGACGAAGTTGGTCGAGTGGCCGGTGGTCGACAGCGTGCCCGTACGCGTGAGGATCTTGTACACGGGGCAGCGGTAGACGCCTCCTTGGGGCTGCGCGCGGTTCTCTCTCGGCAGGAAGTGGATCACGGGCATGCGCGCGAACAGCTCGCGCGGCAGCGGGTCGTCCAGCGCCTGCGTGTCCTTGTTCCACCGCGCGCCTTCGAGGAAGAGACCGTACGTGTAGCATCCGTCGGCGGGCTTAGCCGTCAGCTCGGTCACCTCCTCGCGCTTCATGACGAACTCGAACGAGAGCGAGTCGATGGGCAAGCGGTGGCGCCGCGCGTGGTTCTGGATCGTGCCCGTCATGAAGCCCTGCGGGAAGAAGAACCCGGAGACCCAGAAGACGGTCGGGATGCCGTTCGCGATCCAGTGCGACACGAACGCGAGCCGCTCCAGCAAGTCCGCGACCCACGGAGCAAGCGGCTTGAGCGACGGGTACGCCGCGCTTTCCCATACTGACGGCACCTTCTGGTCGTCCAGGGAGTCTCCCATGGCCTCCAGCTCGGCCGAAAGCACCACCAAGCCCTTCAATCCGCGCTGCAACAGCGCGAGCGATGCGCACATGGCCACGATCAGCTTGTTGAAGCGCTCGACCTCTTGTGCCAGCACCGTGTTCATCGACTCCTCGTACGACACGGGGTACGCCGCCTGCACTTGCTCCAGGTCGAACGGCTCGGGGATGTCGCGCTCAATGGCTCGCGCCGTCTCGATGATGCGCTCCTCTCTCGTTTGGACCGCCGGCGCGTTGCCGTCGCTGCTGGCTGCAACCGTCACTCGCGGCTGGAGCGACAGGATCACGTCCAGCATCGTGAACGTCTCCGCCTGAGCGCTCGTGATGGCGGCGTTCTCGTGCAGCCCAAAGACCTCTGGTGCCGCGTCCGCTGGCAGCGACTCGATGTACGAGACATACAAGGCGTGCGGCCGGTACGACGGGTCGCAGGCGATCGACGAGTAGATGCCGCTGCGCGAGAAGTGGTAGCCGTC
The DNA here is from genome assembly GCA_023338175.1 of Phytopythium delawarense. NCBI lineage: Eukaryota > Oomycota > Peronosporomycetes > Pythiales > Pythiaceae > Phytopythium > Phytopythium delawarense. The sequence continues at coordinate 20,310 of JAADYF010000051.1, forward strand.
CTCCAACACGGCCGACCGGAAGAAGCTGCCGAGCAGCACGTCGGACGTGCGCGCGTCCTTGTCGTCCGTGATACGTCCGCCGTAGTTGATCGTCGACGTCATGACCCGCAGTACGTCGAACGGCACGTCATGGTACGTGTCCAGGAACATCTCGAGCTGCGCGACGCTGATGTCCAGGTCCGTCTCGTTGAACTGGTACGGGATGTTCCAGCCCAGCGCCCCGAACCGCCGGCGCTCGCACACCACGGCGTGGAACAGCGCGAGCGCGAACAGCAGCTTGCAGAACACGCGCGGCGTGCGTGTCACCGTCAGCTTGGAGTCGTCGAGCTTCAGGTACGTGTGTTTCAGGTTAGCTCGCAGGCCTTTCGGCGCTTCCTTGGTCAGCTTGACGCTGTCCTGGAGCACCGAGGCCGGGAACTTGGGCGTCGGCATGCTCGTCAGCCACAGGCGGAACTCTTCGTGCACCTTGCTCGTGCCGATCTCTTCGCAGATGCGCTCCAGCTCTGGCATCCAACTAAGCGCCAGGTGGCAGTTCTGCAGCAGCACCCACTCGCCTCGCCCAGTCGCGTGCTCGATCATCCGCGCCGCCAGCGTGCCTTGGCCCTGGCCGAGCGCGATCGACTTGAGCTTCGTGTCCATGCCGCAGCGCGCAGCGAACGCCAGCAGGTCCTTCGCCGGGTCCGAACCCTGCGATAGCACGAAGACCAGCGGCGTCTCCGCGCGCGTGTCGTCGAAGGCGCCCGCGAGATCGAACGGCGGTGGCTCGATGAACTGCCGCCCGAGCTTCTCCGACACGAGGTTCGCGATGCCCGACATCATCTTGTCGGGCCGCAGCACACGCAGCACGCACAGCCGCTGGAACACGTTCAACGTTGTCTCCAGCGTGCTGCCTGGCAGGGGCTCGTTCTGCGGCTCCAGCGCGTCAAAGATCGCGCGGAACTCCGTCGTGTGCGCTGCGAAGTCGCTGACGAGCGTCGCGAAGGCGGGAAACGTCGCAAGGCGGCACAGCTCACCCCAGGCGTGGGCTTCCAGCCACTGTGGCGCGGGGTTCTCCATCATCTGAGAGTGTGGAGAAGTCGACGCGCTTCCTGCTTCATCATTGCCTGTCGCCGCCGGGTTGTGATTGGGATTGGCAGCGCCAGACAGCAGGAAGCGCCACTCGCCAGCGTCCAGCTCGCTGTTGCCCTGCATGATGGCGACGGTCAGCAGGAACGAGAAGAGCAGCTTGTGCTTCTCGAACAGCGACCGGCACACGTTCTTGTACACCGAGTACGTGAAGAAGTCGTTCAGGTTCTGGATCCGCGCCTCGAGCGCCGACGCCTGCGGGGCCGCCTGGATGCCGCGCTCGAACAGCGCCGTGAACCACGCGAGCGAGTACTGGTACATGGGGTCCACGCGCGCCAGATCAGCGATGCAGAAGAACAGTCGAGCCGCGCGGCTCGCCACGGGGCGGTAGCCTTCGCTGCGCGCGTCGATCTCGCGCTCCGTGTCCTCGGCCTCGCGCATCTTGGCCATCACCACGGCGGACGTCTCCTTCGCGGATGCCAGCGTCTCGATGAGGTTCGTGTCGTCCAGGATGTTGCCCTCCGAGTGCGACAGCAAGTACAGGATCTGCGTCTCGATGTCGTAGAGCTGCCGCTTGCCCTCCGCGTTGGACACGACGAGCTCGCTCTTCTTGGCCGCCAAGTCCGGCAGCTCGCGCTTGACCACGACGCCAAGCAGCTGCTCCTCCAGGCCCGTGGTCGTGATGGTGAAGTTCAGCAGACTCACCTTGACGCACACTTCCGGCGCGTAGTGCGGGTTGGCGAGCTTGGTCGTGAGGAAGAACCGGAAGGCCGAGTTGTACGGGATGACGTTGTCGCCGAGACGCATCATGTCCTGCCCGCCCTGCTTGAACTTCTGCTGCAGCAGCACCGGCTCCAGCGCGGCGTCCAGCGCCTCGCCCACGTTCTCGAGCAGCACCCACTTGCCGAACCGAACGCCGTTCTCCAGCGCGCGCAGGAAGTTGCGGTCTGACGGCTTGACCACGTCCATGCCGTTCTCGCACATGCGCGTGTCGCGGCCGAGCGTCTTGAGGAAGCGGTTCGCTTGGCCCTGTGGGTCGATTAGAAGCGGCCAGCGACGCGCACGCGCAATGATAATGCCGTTCTGCGTCGACACCGAGTCGGTGGGTAAGCCAGCAAGCTGCCACGCACGGAGCGCCACGGGATCTTGCAGCGTGCGGATCAAGTCGCACCCAGGCGTGTGCGGCACCTTGCGAACGGCCAGCTCGTCTCGCCAGCCCGCAGCCAGCGACTCACGGAACTCGGCCGTGAACGCACCGAGGTAGCTGATGGCGGCGGCAGCTGCAAGTGCATCGCCTGGCAAGTTGCCCATGTCCACCGTCAGCTGCGCGACCGTCGCCGTCCAACGCGCTTGCTCACCGCCTAAGCCACCAATCAGCCGCTCGGCGTTCTGCAGCTGGACTTGACACTGCACGACCTTCGCGGCCAGCTCCTCCTTCTTGGAGACAGCGCCGGCATAGGAGCGCTCGAGCTCGGCCAGGCGGTCTCGGACCTCCGCGAGGTTCGCCTGAGCCTTTTGCAGGACCGCGAGCGTCTCGTCGAGCTCTGCTTGGGCTTCTGCGAGCGCCTGCTTCTTCGGCGCCACCGCGCGCGCGACGAAGTGATACGTGTACATGGCGCGGGCCCACATGCAGATGGCCGTGCACGCCTTGGACGACTTCTCGATGGCCTCGGGCGTGAAGTTCGGGTCCTCCATGTTCGGCGCCACCTTGGCGATGATGGCGTCCGGGATGTTGTCCTTGTCGAAGGTGAGCAGGCTCTCCATGAACTTGTTGGCGTTCGCGAGCACCACCTTCTGCGCCACCTCCCAGTAGTCGTTGATCTTCTTGCCCGGCCGGTCCGGGTCCGGCTTGGACACGGGCTTGTGCCCAAAGAGCACGGACACGACCTCCATCGTGAGCTTGACGCCCGCTGGTGGCGTCTTGAGCGCTTTGACTTCATCGATATCCGCCTTCTTGAGCTTGTTCAGGCACTCGAGGGCCGCGTCGAGCGCAGGGAGCGCCGCGTCCAGGTCTCGCTGCGCCGATGCGGCGATCTCTTGCGTTGCGCTCGCCTTGACGCGCGCAGCAGCTTCTTCCTGCTCGACCGTTGCCTTGGTCACATCGGCCTCGGCGCTGTCTTTCGCGATCTGGATCATCATCTTCTCGACCTCTTCTTGCGTCGCCGCCAGCACCGGCTGCAGCTCCACGAGCTCGGCCTGCATGGTCGCAACGACGCTCTGCGTCTCGGCGAGCTTGTCCACGCCGTGTTGCAGTCGAGAGCGCATCGTGCCGACCTCGTCCCGCTTCGCCACTAGCACCGCCTTGAACGTCGCAAGCAGCTCCAAGTAACTCGTTGGAGTCACGTAAAAGTGTCGTCGCAACACGTTGAAGAAGCGATGAGCCTCTCGCTCGACGCTCTGGTGGACGCACTGGAAGGCCTCAACCAGTGCCCGAAGCAGTGGCGACTCGCTCGCCTTGCCCTTGCCAGACTGCGCACCTGATGCCGACGTTGCTGCAGGAGCAGAACCCGGTCCGCTGTCGCTCACGGACAAGAGGGAGGCGTCGCTGGTGAGAACAGCAGTCGCGACAGAGTCAAGGGCCTCGGCAGGCCACTCGCCGAACCAGTCGATCGTGCAGCAGTTGACGAGCGACGGGAACATGCGCAGGCGATCGCGGAAGCGGGAGCCAAGCGGAGACATGCAGATCACGAGGTGGATGTTGCGCTGCACGCGCGCGAGGTATTGCGTGAACACGTTGCTCTTGGTGGGCGCGAGTTGCTTCTTCTGGCAGTCGGCGCGGCAGGCCGTGAAGATCTGGTCCATGTCTTCGACAGCGTACAAGTTTGGCACGTTGCCAGAGTTGAGCACGCCGTTCAGGTCCTCGAGCATCGTCTCGTCCACGACTTGCACGTCCGAGAACAGGAACACAACCGGTGTGTCGCGCAGGCCGGCGAGCAGGAGGCATTGCTTCACGTCGTCGCGCCAGTCGGTCATTGAGTACCCCTTCACGATCTCCACCTGCACGCACTTGTACCCAGCCATGAAGGTCGCGAGCTTGGTCAAGCTTTGACGCCCACTGCCGCCGACACCGAGCAGCAGGGCATGGCCCATGGGCTGTCGGAGGATCCGCGAGATGCGAGAGACGTGTTCCACGGCGTCCAGGAACAGCACGAGCGGCATTGGAGACTTGCTCTCGGCGTTGTAATCGCTCAGGTATTCATCCATGACCGTCAGCGCGCGGTCCACGTCCACCACTTCCTCGTAGATGCGTGGGTCGGCCCCTGGAATCAAGTAGTCACCGTACAGCAGCGGCTTCGAGCCTTGCGCCACAGGCGGCATGATGTGGTTCGCGTCCAGCCCGACAAAGCACTCACCCACGGACGCGCGCAGCAGATCCGTCACCCAGTCACGGTCCTGCGCCGACACCATGCGGTCGCCGAACACGCGCTGGCACTCGTGGACCCACAGCCGCACGAGCGCGTCGGCGGTAGCGAGGCGCCGACTGTCGCCCATGAGCACGCCTTGGAACACCTTGGCGAGGTCGCGCAAGTTGAACGTGTAGTGCGACTTGGCTGGCGTCGGCAGCAGCTCGGCGCACACCGTCTTGTACACACGCAAGGACGCCTCGACCATCTTGTCCGCGAGGCGAGAGACCTCTGGAGGGAACGCGCCGGAGCCGAGGAAGCCACCGAGGATCGCTCCGAAGATGGCGCGCTTGCTGTCGTCGCCCAGCTCGGCGAACGCGATGACGTTGAAGTGCCGCACGATTCGAGGCGTGATCGGGTTCCTGCCACCACCAGGAGGACCCATGGACGCAACAAACTGCACGTCAATGATGCGGCGGAAGGCCAGCAACTTGCGGTCGTACCACCCGCCTTGGTCGAACCACTGGCGCAGGAGCTCAAGCGGTGGCTGCGCGAAGTACTTCTCACGCTTGGGCATGTTGAGGTCGTCCACGTAGACGACGAACTTCTTGCCCGCGGGAGGGCCGAACACGCCCTTGCGGCGCTTCTCCATCTTGGCGTCCAGCAAGTCCTGGGTCTGGTTGACTGATGTCTGCGCGGAGAAGGCCATTGGCACTGGGATAGCCGAGGCGTCAGCTGGGAGCGACTGCAGGAACCGCGAGATGGTCACCGTCTTGCCTGTTCCCGTGGCGCCTACCATGAGCACGTGCTTGTTGCGGGCGAGAAGCGCGTCCAAGAGGAAGGTATGGCGCACAGAGTCCGCGGTGGGGACGACGATCTCTGCGAACGACGTGGTGGCGAGCGGTGGTACCTTGTACGGCGGGATCGTGTCCATCCAGCGCACCCACTTGTGGGTTTGGAGCGAGTAGCAGTAGTCATACGCAAGCCCGTCGCCAGGCAGCAACGGGCTGCAGCCGTTCGCGAGCATCTCTCCGCGCACGAACGCGTCAAAGCGTCGACGCCCAGTGTCGTTGGTCGTCGCACCGACCGACCAAATCATTGTGAACACGAACAGCGGCTCCAGGTCACGCTTTAGCTGTCCGATGGCTGGCGGCTGCATCAGCGGCGAGGACGAGACGCCATGCGAGCCCCCGCCCTCGTGTCCCTCACCTCCGTGGTCGCCGGCTTCAGCTGCATCGGACGCGTCGCGGTACGAGTCGAGGTAGCAGTCCAGCAACCGCATCAGACTCTGCGCGATGTTGTTGTCCATTGTTGGGACGAGCTCGGTCATGTGTGAACGCATGAACGCCACCGCCGAGTACAGATACACATCGAACAACCGCAGCAGGAGCGGGAGGACGCCTGCAGCACCAGACACCGCGCGAGGCAGCGCTGACATCCACGCGTCTACAAGCGCCACGAGACCGAGCGCACTCGGCTCCATGTACACCATGCCTGTGCGACTCACGGTCGCTGGCGACGCGACCGACAGGTCCTCGACCTCGAACATCATAGTCATCGAACTCGACATTTGCAGCATCTCGCCCGAGTTGAGGCACAGCTTCTTGTTGTCGTCCAGCACCGTGTTCATGTTCTCGATCCAGATCGCGTCGACCGGGCCGTCAAACACGACCCACTTGCGGTCCGGCGTCGTGTCACTTGCAGCCTCGCGATAGAGCGTCGAGAGGATGCCATCCTGCCATTCGTGGGTGCTGGCGTCGAACTCGCCGTACAACTGCCCCATTGTGATGGCCTTGGGGTTCAGCTGATACGTCCGCACCCGCTCGAACGCAAACCCACGCTCTCGCTGCACCTTCAGCGACGAAAGCGCGTCCGCGAGGGCATACCGTGCGCTCGACTTGCCTCCGCCAGTGGCACCAACCACCATAAGGCCGTGGCGGACAACCAGCGTCTCGTAGAGCTGGATGCACTTGGTCAGGAAGTAGGGCGTCGGCTGCAGCCCGCGTGCGCTGCCGCACACCTTAAGGGAGCGCAGAAGTGCTCCGAGGTCGAGCGCGGGGCGTGTCTTACCAGGGAACAGGTCACTCATGATGCCGTTGAACAGAGGAATGTCGTGAGCCAAGAACTTGGGCAGGTTCACGTCCTGCAGCGCGCGCAGCAGCAAGATGTCTTCGTCCATGTCGGGATCGTCGCGCTTCAAGTTGCCAGCCGCCGTGATGACGGTCTTGACCGCGCGCATGCCGTAGTCATAGTGGCACTGCGATGACAGCTGCTCCGAACACAGCTTGAAGGTCGTCACCATCTTGGCGCCGAGTGCGCGCGCATCCGCAAACCCGTAGGCGAAGAACATGATCTCGCCGATCAGCGCGTAGTCCGGCACCATCATCGCCACCGGCCGGAACAGCGCGGCAAGTGAGTCCGGCAGTTCGCTACGTCCCGCATACCCGGGGTTCATGGTGATGAATACGCCGAACTGCGCGTTCAGCACGATGTCGGATCCTTCGAAGACGATGCGCGGGTCTCCGCGGCGAATCCCGAGCTGCAGCGTGATGACTTGCTGGCCGACGACCGACAGCACTTCGATGTCAATCCGGTTAAACTCGTCGAAGCATGCCCAGGCGCCGCAGGAAGCCAGCCCCTTGAAGAACTTGCCCATGGCGATGTAGTCGAGACCGTCCGAACAGTTGAAGACGACGCACTGCTTCGCCAGAGCCTTGGCGAGATCCTTGGTCGTCTCAGTCTTTCCCGTGCCTGCGGGGCCAGCCGGCGCGCCACCAAGAACCATCTGTAAGGCACCCATGAGTGTCAAGTAGCACTTGTCAGTGAGCGGGGTGATCACCAAGCGGAACGAGTTGCCCAGGTACTCGTAGCCGTACGGCCGTCGAGAGGTGACGGCCTGCACCCACAGCTCGCAGTTCTTGCTCTTGCCATCTTCGCTCTCCCAGTAGTACTTGAGCTGCGAGCTCCAGAGGAAGTCGCTCTTCGCCTCCACATTCTGCGCCACCAGCTTCCGCGTCACGTCGCGCGCGTGCACGTCAATGACCGTCAGCGCACCGCACGTAATGCGCGCCATCTTGCCCAGGTCGCCACGAACAAGTGTCACCATGTCGGCAAGCTGCTCCAGCTGGCGAGCAAGCATGCGCTTGACGCCCTCGAGGCCGTCGCTGTCCATCGCCTCCTCCATCTCCCGCGTCCAGTGGGTCTGGCTGCCGTTGAGCACGCACATGCCGGGCCACTTCTGGATCCAGAGCGGCCGCGGCGTCTGCGTGTAGTCTGCGATCGCGCGCTCCATGGAGTCGCGCACCGACACCTTCATCATGTTTTCGACCTCGAGCATCCAGTGTTCGACGTTCTTGTTGACGGGATCCACGCTTGTCACGAACGGCACCTTCTCACCCTCGGCGGAGATCATGGCGCGGATCGACAGGTCGTTGCTGTTGGGCGAGTCCTCGCTGCCGAACGCGACCTGCACGATGCCTTCGAAGCACTTCTTCAGGTGCGGCTGCACGAGCTTGACGTCCTTGGACTCGGACAGGATCGACAGCAGTTCGTCATTCGAGAGGAAGTAGAACCGCGCGAAGGACGAGCGCTTAACCTCGAGGTAGTCGCTCAGACCCTTCTGCACCATCTCCAAGAGAATGTTGGACTCTTTGAACTTCTCCAGGAGCTTGGGGTTCTTGCAGAACTCGAGGCACTTGGGTTTGGCGCGGGCCGACGCCAGCGTCTGCCGCCAGTTCTTGTCAACGGACGCGAAGCGCTTCCCCTCCGTCGGCAGCTGCTTGTTGATGTCCGGGGACTCGAAGATCGGCTGCAGGTACAGCCAGTTGCGCTGCACAGCCAGCCACTCCTCCAGCACCTCCGACACGAGCTGCAGTGCGTTGTTCCAGTCCGTGATGGCCTCTTCGAAGGGCCCTTTGAACGACGAGAACATCATGGCCTGCGTCATCGTGATATGCTCATCCAGTACGACTTGGATCTCGTCGACGCCCTTGACAACCGACGTGCCGGTCTCTCGGTATGCGACGATCTGCAAGTCAATCGACTCCCACGCGCTCTTCATGGTGTGCAGCGCCTGCTCCAGCTGATACTCCTTGCCCGCCGCCTCCGCTACCTTGACGATGTCGTCAAGCCGATCGAGGAGGTTCAGCTGGAAGATGGTCGTGAGCGTGAAGCTCTCATCGATCTCAAGGTCGAACCCCATTGTCTTGCTCAGCTCGGTCCAGTGACGCTCGCGCATGCCTGGGTTCCGGAGCGCCACAATCAGTGGCACGTACGGCTTGAACACTGAGATCTGCTCCTTGATCGTCTCGGCGATCTTGGCGCAGGCTTCGCTGCCGTTGCTGCTGTTGGTGAAGAACTTGTACGCCTTGTGGATCGCGACGCTGTACGTCTCGACCTGCCGCTCGACTTGCTCCGCGTCAATGTCGGTGAACGAGCCCTGGATCCACTTTTTGCGGCTCTGGATCCAGTGGAACGACGTCGACCAGAGCTGGAAGTACGGCTCGAAGCTCTTCTTGGCGGCCGCGAGCGCGTCGTACGACGTCACGTCCTGGCCAAAGAGCATCTCGCGGCTGTTGAACAACGTCGCGTCCTGCTGAGCCTGCTCGAGCTTGCGCTGTACTGCCATCGCGTGGTGCGCCACGTCGTCGACGAACGCCAGGTTGTCATACCGCGCGAACGTGTCGATCTCATCCTGAAGTGAGGCGAGCGTCTTCTCGAACCGCTCTTGCTCGGACTCCATCTGCTTGGCGAACTTGCCCTTGCGCTCGTCAAGCGCAGCGCGGCAGCGTGCGCTCTGCCCGAGGATCTTGCTGGGCCAGCTCTGCACGCCCCACATGAGGCGGAGGTGCTCGTCGCTCACGTAATGTCGAAACTCGTCCACTAGCGCTTGGTCTCTCAAGATGCGCGCGATCTCGTCCTCCAGTGGCTGCAGCAGCGTCGGGATACCGGAGATGTACTCTTGCAGCGCCGTCAAGCTCTCAATGTCTTTGGGCGTCACCGCGAGGTTCTGGTGGATCGCCTCGAAGCGCGTCGTGATGCGGGTCGCGAGCTGCAGACAGAACGCGACCTGCGCGTCCAGCAGTTTGGTGAAGATGTCGCGGTGCTTGCGCGCCAGTGTCGACCGGATGTTGGTGAGATCAACGAGGAACATGCCGAGGTTGACCGCTCGCGACGGGATCGTCTCGAGCAGCAGCATCTCCTGGTCTCGGTGGTGCTCAAGGAGCCGCCGCAACTCGCCGAGCTCGACCGGAGGTGGGGGTGGCGCGTCATCCTCGTCTTCATCCCCTCGATCGCTGGCTTCGACGCTCTTGACAGCCTCGCTGGTCTCTTTCGCCGGCGGAGGGCTCTTGATGATCTTGGACAGGTATTCGTCGACGTTGAGGTTGAGAAGCGGTAGGTAGGCGTCGAACTGCGCGATGTACGCTTGCAAAGGCTTCGTGGCATGCCGAATGGCGCGATCAACTCGCTCGCGCAGCGGATCCACGAGCGTCGGGCCGCAGGACGTCAGGAACGGCACGCTGTCCTGGTTTGGCCAAAAGATTCGGTCCATCACTAGGCGCTCCACCAGCTCGAGCGTCTGCAGGCGCTGCACACAGGCATCAAACTGGGCGATGAGCGTCTCTCGGAACGCTTCGGAGCTCGTCACAAGCTTGAACTGGTGACCTTCTTGTGGCTCCAGCTTCTCGAGAGGAAACGCGTTTCCTTGAGACCCTGCTGAGGTCGACGGCTGTCCGTCTTTAGTGCTGGTGCTGGAGAGGTCCCAGTCCTTGATGGCAGCCTCGCGCTCGTCGACTTGCTCCTGGTTCAGCACCCGCTTTTCCGTCGAAATGACGAGCTCGACGCGGAACATGGGCTGGTGCGTCGGGACCGCCGAGGTCTCGGCCGGTATCTGCTGCTGCTCGGATTGGCTGTCAGTGCCAACCGTTAGAGGGACTGGTGTAACGTGTACATCGTTTGGGCCCGTCACCTCGACGTGGAAGCTCGCCATCGCCTCGATGAACCGTGTGTAGTCGTGGAAGTTGCACGACATGATGAGGCGCAGCGACGTCTCGAGCATGTACCCGACGCGCTGGAGGAGGTGGCGCAGCGGCGTCTCGCGGTACTTGACGCGGCTCGACTCCCCGACGTGGAAAAGAGGGTGCTGGGCCTGCAAGCAGTGCTGCTGGATGCGCTTGGCCGCGAGTCGAGTCCACGAGTCGCGCATGTAACGCAGCGCCGCATGGTGGAGCTGTGCGTGCATGGATGTGAACTCCTGCAGCGTTATGCTCTTCCGTGGCGTCGACGCCGAGGCCGTGCTGCTGCCTGGGAAGCTTGAGGCTACTGACAGGTTCGCTACGCTGGCGCGGACATCGCCGTAGGGCGTCTCGGTGGGTTGCTGGCTCAGAAGCAAGCGGACGGCTTCCACGTCCACACAACTGCTCTGCACGTCTAGCAGCGCGCGCACTGCAAACGTAAGGCCAAGGAACTTGTCGTTGCTGTTGTTGTTGCCCGTCACGCTCGAGACCGCGCCGGCTACGGCCAGGAACCGATGATTGAAGTTGAATGGTGCGTTCGAGACGACGCCGCATCTCGGGGGCGTCACCACGGCTCGGCCTTCAGCTGACGCTGACTGAAGCGGGCCGGCAACTGGCGGCAACCGCACGCCAGTGACTTCATCGGCTAGGTCCTGGACGTTCGCCTCGAACACGAGCTTGTTCATGGTGTGCATGTAGTCGCCGTTGACTTCGTCCAGCAGGGCCGAGGTGCCTGCATCGGTCGGGACGCTTGGAGAGGAGAAGGTGCGCCGGAAGATGTTGCTGATGGTCGCCGAGTCCAGCTGCATGTCGGTGCTGATGGGCATGCTCTCGATGAACAGCGACTGCCGCAGCAGCGCCTCAGCACGTTGGCGAGCTGCGATCCCCGCCTCAAGTCTTCGCACAAACATCAGCGCATCTTCCTGCTCGAGACACACGAGGCACGCATGGGCAATGGGGGCGCCAACCCGCTTCCCAGCCGCCCAGGACACGACCACGCGCAATGGCGCTGTGTCGCGCCGGTCGCTGTCCTCGACAGCAGTGACGACGCAGCTCGACCAACTCGCGGTCGCCAACCCTGTGGCTTCATCCAAGGGCATTGCCACGGCCTTGGCAGGTCCGTTGAGCTTCAGTAGTTCCTTCGTCCGCTCGATCTCGCGTCCCTCCAGCGATACAAAGCACCAAATCGGCAGGAAGTTGCCGGTGATGAGACTAGTAGCGTCACCAACAAGAGGAGACGTGTTCATCGCTGCTGCCACGGCCGCGTGGCCCACCAATTCCTTCGACACGCGCGCTTCGAGCCATTCAGCAAGCGCTGCGCCTTGCAGCTTTGGTGACATCTCGCGGCTTCCAGCCTTCAACGCGCCACTCGAGGCAGCGCCGCCCCGCTTGCTTGATCCTGATGACGCGGAGACTTTCGGTGGCGACCTGGGTCCCTTCGGGCCGGGTAGACTCGAGCTAATGGTCAACGACAGTGGTCCTACCTTGCTCTGCGAGTGCACGTCATGGCTCAACGAGGTTGTCGGTAGGATGGGAGGCCCTAACGGCGCGCGCGAGGCGCCATCGCCGCCGTCATATTTGCCCAGCTCACGCAGAACGAAGCTCAAGGCCGCCGCATTGCTGTTGCCGCTGCCGTTGGGCTTCTTGGTGGACGAGCGTTTGCTCATGCTGCGCCGCGAGCAAGCCGCTGCCTCTGCGCGTGCCGCTCTCTCCTCGCACCCCAGACGAAGGCAGCGCGTCTCCCGTCCTCTCGCACTCGAATCGTCGCGTCTCGGTATTGCTGCGCTGGTTCCCGCGACGAGAGGAGACGCATCACGCCTCCCAAAACGGGCGAGGCGCTTTGCTGTGGCCCGTCGTCTGCGTTTCGCGACGCTTCGACCTCCATGTCTCCCTCGCCCTGCGAAACAACACCAAGAGAGAAACGTCTGCAATGGCAGCAGCGCCGCTGGATCGCAGCAGCACTGTCGATAACGTTCATGAGTGTCCAATGGCAAACACGGAGATGCAAACTTGTGTTCCCGGCACGCGGATTGATTCTGGCTTCACAGTTCCTGCCTAGCATCACTGCTTGAGGGGCGACGCGTCCCGCGGTGGCGCAGACTTGCTCGCGTCGTCCAGCAGTCGGCCAAGCTGGTCAACGAGCTCCGCCTTCTTGAACTGCTGTGACAGACTAATCGCCTGATTAATGTACGTCACGACAGTCGTGCGGCCGCCCTTCATATCCCGCAGTGCGTGCAGCACGAACTCCCGCTCCTGCGTTCGTCAGTGCACATGTTAGAGACTTGAGCAAGACAACACCCCGAGAACACCACGCTGGACGGCACCTGCTGCGTCGTGCTGCGCGCCTTGATCAGTCGCAAGATGGTGCTCCACGCCTCCCAGTTCTCGACGAGCACGCCGTACACCTGCCGAACGAAGAAGGGCTTGTCGTCATTGGCGGTTTTGTCGCCTTCGTGCAGTGGGATGCCCAGCATCTGCGCCGCCTCCGCCTTGACCGAATAGTTGGAGCTGGCGAGTGAGTCGTTGACGGTGGCGATCGCATCACCAGGCTCGCTGGGGCCTGGCGACGATGTCACCGACGCAGTGCCGCTAGACATGGACGACGGCGAGGACGTCGGCGAGCGAGATGGCGAGCCCGGGGACGACGAGAGGGACGGCGAGTTGGGCGGGCGATGGGACCGCTTGGCTTGCTTGCGCTCGCGCTTGAGCTGAGACGAGCGTTTCCGCGTGCGCTGCCGCTTGGGCGACTGTCCGCCAAGCGCAGCTGCTTCGTCCGCAGCTTCGCCCTGGTACACGTTGCTCGATTGCTGTGTAGCGGAATTGAATAGAGAAGAACACGTCGCGGGATTAGCGCGGTGTTCTGAGCTGAAGCACACACGACGTCATGCCCACGCACCTTCGAAGAGCTCTTCTTGTACGGGTTGCCCAGGTTGAAGCACAGCTGTCGGCGCCGCAGACCCGCAGGGGTGTCTTCGTCTGGCTCGGCTTCCGCGAGCGGGTTTCGAAGCGCCTCCTTCTTGACCAGGCGCGATTCGTAGTCGCTCATTGTCTCGATCGGCTGCTGATGCTTCTCGTCTTCGTCCAGAGCGCGGTAACTCGGCGCCAGCTTCATCCCGTGCGCGCGGTCGTCCTCGCCTAGCTTGACCCGAGCTGGGGGCGGGACATACAGGTGGTCTCTGTTCGACGACTGCTCAAAGAACGACCGCTTCGTCTTGCTGTGCGCGAGCTGCAAGTCCTCCAAAGACATACTGGCGACAGCGTCTAGCGTCGGGTCTAGCTGGCTCAGTACGCTGCTGCTCCCGCCTTCTCCACGACCCGTTGGCAGCGGAGAAGCTGACGGCGACGCCTCCGCGACGCCTGGGCGGCCAGCATCTGCTCGACTCGGGCGAGCAAACACCTTGTTGTTGGCCTCACTCTCCGTAATCGATTGCTCTCTCAGCCGATTGAGAAAGCTTGAGATCTGACATCCGTCCAAACAAGGCAGGCGTTCGTCAAACTGGTTGTGAAACACCTGCTAATGAGGCTGAATGCTTCGTACCTGGTAGCTCCGACCTGAGTCCTGCACGTCCGGAACCATGTCGTGGAGGTTGTACTTGCGCAGCGCCTTCTTCAGAGGGGCGTAGTAGTACAGCGGGCAGCCGCTCAGGTACGACGTGAACGACTCGCGCCAAGAAGAAGGCATCGCCTTCGCCTGGAACATCCACGTGCTCGAGCCCGAGTTGATGACCTGTCCAGTCGCCTGGAACACTCGCGCCGCCTCGACCACCAGCGAGAACAGCAAGGGAAAGTTGTACGGGAGCAGCACGAGCATTGCGCCGCTGTTGCTGCTGCTGCTGGATGCGATGCTCTGGCGGAGAAACCCGATCGGATCGCCTGCAAGCACACGCACGCACACGGTCAGCACGGATCCGCGAGCTCTCGGTGTGAATCGCGAGGCGTACCGAGCCTCCCGTCGCCCTTGCTGCCTTGGATGTACACGAGCCAGCGCTGCCCGCGACTGGGGGTCGGGCTTATCGGCGCCTCGACCGCGTAGCTATCGCTTGGGAACTTGAGCGTGTCCAGCAGCATGTGGCTCGTGGCAGCCTCGATCGCACCCTCGACCGTCCGGCGGTACACGATGGTAGGGTGGGCATCTCGAGCAGGAAGCGAGACGGTGTTCCGATCGAGCCAAAAGGACTCGGCCAACGGCCAGCAGAACTCACGACCGCTCGGGATGGGCGCGATCACGTTGCGGGCCACAGGGAAGTCGCCTTCGCCCTCCATGCCCTCGCACTTGAGCTTGACGACCGCTCCGGCCTTGAGCTTGAGGATGATCTGGTCGATACTGCCACGCAGAACGATGTCACCAAGCAAAGTGTCAGCATGGATGCGTGGCATGCCGTCCAAATTTGTGCCGCAAAGGCACCTCTGCTCGACCGCTGGCTTGGACGTGGGCATGAAGAGCATGCCACCGGTCGTCTCGCTGAGCGCCATGAGGTCCATGGGGACCGACGGCTGCGCCTTGACGCCGCTCATGGTCGCCGACAGCTTGAGCGCGACAGTAAAGAGGCGCTGGGCGGTCGGTGGGTCATTCACGGCACATTGTCAGCTTCGCTATCAGCCAGTTGAACCAACAATAGGGGGAGGGGGGTACCTGGTCCCAGCGGTAAGGCTCGTGCGTGAGTTCGGCGCCGACTGCGGACGACGGAGCGATGGTGAGCGCGTCCTGCAGCATGCCGTCCATTGTGGAGAGCGTGGTGGCGTCCGTGAGCAGCACGCAGACCGACACGTTCGTGTTCCAGGGCGTGCGGCCGAGCGCGTAGTTGTCCCAGTTGAGCTGCAGGCGGATCTGGTTCATGAGCTCGAAGGCCTGCTTGAGCGCGGCGCCCACGTCGCTCAGGTCATTCGCGCGCAGGTTCTTGAGCTCGCCCAAGAAGGCGTCCTTGTTGGTCGACTGGTCCCACCCGACGCGCACGCGGCCGTTCCAGGGCGCGGCCGAGCCGGACGCCGCCGCCGCCGCGCTCAGCCGGTTGGCCGTCGCGTTGTCGCGGCCGCACGAGACGAGCATGAAGTGGTGCTGGTACCGGCGGCTCGGGTCGCGCACGCGCTTGACGAAGCGCTCGACCGCCGACTTGGCGAAGTCCAGCAGCGTCATGCCCGAGCTCGTGCTCTGGTTCATGGACGCGCTCGTGTCGATCACGAACGTCACCAGCATCTCGGCGGCAGTGTCGAGAGTCCCACGAGGGCCCTGCACAGCCCGGAGCGGGCGAGGGGAGCGAGGCGAGCAAGCACCTTCCTGCCTCGCCGACAATGGGGCTTTGACGCTGAGGAGCTGTCCAAAGCAGGGAATTGGTGTAAGTCACACTAAATAAGGGAAAATGAGGTGGACCACTCGGATTCGTGTGGTGGACGCCATGGCGGGTGTAGCCATCCGGAATGCATGAGACTCATGATGAGCGGCACCAAGTGAAGGAAGTCGAGCCGCTTCCATGAGTGTTGACGAGTGTTGACGAGTGTGGACGATAGGAAGACGCCAGGGATGGAGGCGCGCAGTATGACAGACCGAATTCATTCAAGTAGGGACTGCGCATTGGGCTACGTTACATGCCGAACTTGCGCTTCTTGAGCGAGCGCTCGACGACGGCGGCGGCGGCGATGGTCTCGGCGTGGCGGCCCTTCCACGTGATGAAGTCGCGCGAGTCGCGCATGCCAGCGCGGAAGAGCGCCTTCTCGTCCTCGGTCAGCTTGCGCGTGAACTCGGTCGTGTCCTCGTCCAGCGTGCTCATCGAGTTGTTGAGCAGCGCATGGTAGCGCTCGCCACCGAAGGCGAGGCGCAGGATCTCGTCGATCTCGGCGCCCGCCTCGGGTGGCACGAGCGGCAGCACGGCGCGCCCCACCTGGAACAAGTACGCCGAGAACTCGCGCAGGTTGACGGACGCTGGGCCAGCCTTCATCATGCGCCGGAACCGCTGGTTCAGGAAGCTCGGCACCTCCACCTCGACGGCCTCCTGGCCCGCCAGCGGGTGCGCCAGCCACAGCGGCAGCTCCACGGCCGAGCCCTGCGGCAGGTGCTCGGACAGGCAGCTCGGGTCCAGGAACGCGCAGTCCGCCGCGTCCGTCAGGAACCGGCACTTGACGCGCTCATCGCCCGCCAGGACCTCGTCCACGTCGAAGTACCCGCCGCCCGCCATGTCTTCCGGACGTCTCCAAGTATTTATTTTGGCGGGAACGACGAAGTGCGCTCCTCGCTGGTAACATGTGGTATTTTACGCTAAAACGTTGTCAGTTGGTCTAAAACGCGGCCTGCCGCGTCACTTTTGGCGCCAAAGGTCGGTATCTTTTCGCCGCCAGTCCAGACGTGGAGATGACGCCGCCGGCCCATGCGGAGGCGGCCGGCGAGCTGGTGGAGCGGCGACTGCGCGCGCTGGTGCGTTCGTGGGGCGCCTCGCGCTTCAGCGAGCGTGTGGCGATGCAGTGGCTGCAGCAGTCGCTCGGGGCGAAAGACGGCGGCGGCGAAGACATGCGGAGACTGCGCGCGTGGGTGGTGATGCAGCTCAACGGCCAGCGGCGCGCCGCCGACTGCTCCGACTGGCAGACTGGCTGTCCAGAGGTCGCCCCGCTGCTGAGAGCCGCGCCGGTGTGGGATCGCCGGGCGTTCCCGTTGGTGCGCGCACTCGAGGACAACTTCGCGGTCATCAAGGCTGAGCTGCTGGCGCTGCGAGGCAAGGCCGCCTTCCAGCCCTACCGCGCGCCGACGTGGGCCAGCGCCATCAGCGTGAGTAGTTGAGCTGGATACTGGCGGAAGGGGATGAAAGTCGGGGTTAAGCTCGCACCTGCACGTGACGCAGGCGAAGGACGGGCTGGGCAGCGCGGGCCACGACGCCGGCGACTGGCGCGTGTTCTACCTGTTCCTGCACAACGTTGACTTCGGCGCCAACCGGCGGCTGTGTCCGCGCACGACGGCCATCCTCGAGTCGATCGACGGCCACTACGACCACGCCTTCTTCTCGGCACTCGCCCCGCGCACGCACGTGGCCAAGCACCACGGGCCGACCAACAAGAAGCTCCGCTGCCACTTGCCGCTGATCGTCCCGCCGGTCTCTGCAGACGGAGACGCCAGCTGCCGGCTCCGCGTCGGCGAAGAAACTATCCACGTGCGGGAAGGCGAGTGCTTCGTGTTCGATGACTCGTTCGAGCACGAGGCGTGGAACGACGACCCCGAGCAGAGCCGCGTCGTGCTCATCGTCGACATGTGGCACCCCGATCTGAGCGCCGCCGAGCGAAAGTTCCTCGGCTTCTTGCGCAACGCGCAGCTGCGCAGCGACAAGCAGCGTTGTGAGGCCGCTGGCGACGGCGATAACTTCTTCAGCATCATCCAGCAGGCGCGCGAGAGAAGCAGTGGCAGTCGGGACGAGAGCGACAAGGTGACTTGGCCTCCTCAGCAAGCGACATGGAGTTGACGCGGGCACGATCCACACATGAGCATTTGGAAAACAACGAGCTATGCACACAATTCCCTGCTCTTCACTCCGACTCAGTCTCGGTGTCTTCGTCGTCCACGTAGATCGTTGTTGCTGCCGCAGCAGCGACCGAGACGATGGGGTGGATGATGTCGACTTCACTGAAGCGCACCGTCTTTCGAGTCTCGGTACCTGTCACGCTTGCGGCCACAAGGCTTGCCGTTACCCCGTCCTTGACCTCGAGCGCGCTGGCATTGAATCGGACCGTCTTGGCGATGTGCTCAGGTGTGACTTGCTGCATGACGGCGGCCGCTGCATCGCTACCCGCACCGGTTGACTGTACAATATCCAACCCAAAATCCATGTCGTCGTCGTCGCCGCTGTCAATGGTGACAACCGTGACAGCGCGACCGGCGATCCGCGTCACTTCTGTCACGACCATGTTGGGTGTGGTCGCTGGCGCCTCAGTCCGTTGTCTCTTTGCAGGCGACGGCTGTGTATCAGTCTCCGCCACGGCAACGTCACGACCCGGAGAGTGGCGAGCCTCATTAGACAGCGGTGCTGGTTCCATTCCAGGCAGTGGTTGCACTTCCGTCTCCGTCATGGTAACATCAGGACTTGGAGAGCAGCCAGCCTCGGTCATCATTACTGATGACATCGCGTCCTCTTCCTGTGCAGGTGACGGTTGCGGTTCAGTCTCCATCGAGATGGCGTCATGACTCGAAGAGCAGCCGACTTCGGCAGTCGTTGTTGGTTCAATTGGCTGCTCCACTGCAAGTTGTTGCGGCACTTGGTTCGCAGTCTCGATTGCGTCATGGGTTGAAGAGCAGACGACCTCAGTCGTCGTTGCTGGTGGTTCCGCTCGCTGCTTCAGTGCAGGCGACGGTTCCGGATCAGTCTTCATCATGTAGATGTCAGGACTTGGGGATTGATGACCATCAAAAAGTGTCGTTGCAGATAGGCTCGCTTGGGGTTCCAGTGGAGATGGCTGTTGTGGCTCAACCTTCGTAAAAACGACGTCGGGACTTGGAGATCGAAGAGCAACCGTGGGAGCCACCGCTGGCGCCTCTGCCTGCTGTTGATTCGCGTGCGACTGCGGCATCGGTTCAGCCTTTGTCTCCTCTTCTCCGTTGCTCGAGGCGACGATGCGGCGCTGTCGCTTCACCATTAGCCCCTGCGCCTTCTTCAGCATGTTGGGGATTGATGTATCGTCGTCGTCGTCGCTGCTGCTGCTGCTGCTGCTGCTGCTGCTGCTGCTGTTGAGATCCATCACTCCTGCTTCGTTGTGGTCAGAGCCACCTGCATCACTTTCTTCCGCATCATCCGCGTCAGATGAAGAAGAGTCGATCACGATAACTTCTGGAGCGCTTGGGCGACGCTGCGGCCCCCCACTTGATCGCTCAACCACGCGAGCTGAGGGCGTTGCAGGCGAAGCCGTAGGCACTGATCTTGGTTGCGCTCGGGAGGCTGGCGATCGCGCAGCCGCCTGTGTTGGCGCTGATCCCTCGTATGTAGCCGCGGATGTCTCCGTGAACTCCACGGAGGATGTGACGGCACGCTCCGTCGGCCCTTTGATCATGTGAATGCCTCGGCGGATGATCTTGCGGTTGCTGTTAAGCACCATGAACCGCACTTGGCCTGGCTCGGCACACACACTGTCCTCCAGCAGCCGCAGGTTGCTGAGCACGTACTGAATCCGCTGTTGGAGAGCGCTCGTCTTTCCATCCTTGTCCTTGTGCGAAGACGACTCGCCGCTCGCCTGTCGCTTCCGCTTCTTGGACGACTTGCCGAACATGCTCCCAGTCCCCGTATGCGGTCTTCTCGCAGGCGGAGCTGATGGGAATGGCGCCGGTGAAGCTGCAGCAGCTGAGGAGGACATCCCCGCTCGAAAGTACGAGAGGAGAAGTTGCTGTTTCTTCTCTTCTTCCTCTTCGCGTATCGCGTCGAGACCGCGCTCGTTCATGGTCTGCATGAGGGTCTCGATTGAGTTGCGCATCACGAGCTGCTCGACCACGACCGACTGGCTTGCACCCATGCGGTGCGCGCGGCTGACGACTTGCTGCTCCAGTGATTTGTCCCAGATCTCCTCCATCAGGAACACGTGCGTGACGAACGACAAGTCGAGGCCGTGCGAGCCAATCTCGGTCAGCAGCAGCACGCTGACGGACGGGTCGTTGCGGAACCGCATGAGCTCCTGCATGCGCAGTTCAGGTTTGAGGCCTGCAATGAAGTTCGCGGTCTTCACGCGCTGCTGAGCAAACGCGATGCGAATCTTCCAGATGTGCTCCTTGAACTGCGAGAAAATGATCGCCTTGACGTAGCGCGGACGACGACGATGAGCCAGTACTGGCGTCTTGCCCGTCTTGCCCGGCTTGTCTGGCACTGACGGCGGTGCGGTGTTGCCGCGCGCGAACTCGTCACGGAGCTCCCGGATCCGCGCGACAGCATAAAACGCCTTGCTTGCGTGGATCGCAGCGAAGTCTCTCGCTAAATCAATCGGGACAAACGGTCGCGGTCCCTGCTGTTGCCCGGTTGGTTGCTGTCGCCCGGCTGTTTGCTGCTGCTCTGCTCTTTGTTGTCGTCCCTGTCGCGCGCGTCCTCCTCTTCGGCCGCGACCACGATTGTTCGGCTCGTCCTCTGCTACTTCTTCATCTTCAACACGACTATACTCCATACCGGGCTGCAATTGCTGCAAGTCCTCCGGGTCGTACTGCTTGTGGCATTTGTAGCACTTGTAGCCGTCCCTCACAATGGTGTCTTCCAAGCAGTCGGCGCAGCACAGGTGGCCACACGGGACCAGCATCAGGAACTGCAGCATGCGTCGACAGCACTCGCATTTCGTCTTCAGTCCAGGGACCACAACTCGGCGCATATACTCCGCTGCCTGGCGAACAAGGTCGGCATCCACTCTGAGCTTCGTTGTCAACATCGTGAGGGTCTCCGAGATGGATTTCTGGGTCAGCAGCACGCGCATCTTTGCTCCAGTGCATGTCGATGCACGCAAGTTTCGGACGACGATCAGCGCGGACGAGCGATTGATGGGGTTCATCAAGCTTTCGGAGTACTTGCTTCCCGGCTCATGCGGATCCATGTACGAGAGCACCAAATTGGCTCGCACACTCGCCGCCACCGCGTTGTACTCCTCGTACTCGTCCGGCGTTGGGTCCAGCAGCACCACCTGGCGCACGGGCTCTGGGAGAATCTCTTGGATGGACTCTTTCGTGTGGCGCAACATGATGCGGCTGAGAAGATGCTGCAGCCGGTAGAACGCAATGCGTTCGTTCTGCTCGAACGGCCGCGCGATCGCCTTGTTCCACGTCTTCCCGTCCGGGTGTCCATACGGCAGGTTTCGGAGGAACACCAGCAGTCCGTGCATGTGTCGGAGGTCTGCAGATTGCAGCGTGTTCGGCGTCGGCGTGCCCGTCATGACCCATCGCCTCTCCGCACTGATCAGCCGGGCCATCATCATGAGGTTGGTGGGTGTTTGACCGCCAAGCTTATGGCCTTCATCCACAATGACGCGAATCCAATTCACCGTGAGCAATGAAGACACTTCACCTCGCGCTTGGCCGTCAGCATACCGCTGGGCAGAGTCCTCGAAGCCGTAGCGGTCAGGCATGCGCGTTTCAAGCGCGGACGCCGGGCGGTGGAACTTCCACTCACGCGTCAGCCGCGAGAAGGACGTGACGACGATATCGTACCGCGCGAGCTTCGCGTTCCGCGGCAGCTCGTTCTTTTCGTCCTTGTCAATGTACACCCGCAGGGCACCGGGGGCAACGTGCATCGCAATCTGGTACCTCCAGTGCTCCACAAGCGGGTCGGGGACGACGATGAGCGACGCGCGAGAGCGCACAAGCTCGCTCGTGGCCACCGCACGCCCTCGAGTCTGGGACTGGGACGATCGCAGCGCGATCCCGCTCGAGGAGCCCCTCCCGTGGCTGGCGGTGAGGTCAGCGCTCTCCAGAGTGTGGCGGAGGTTCGAGCGCTGGCCCTGGGTACGTAAGATGAGCGCCAGGACCGTGATGGTCTTGCCCAAGCCCGGTTCGTCGCAAAAGAGCCCGCCTCTCGTGTCCTGGACGACTGCGTGCGCTCGCTCAGCCAGCGTGTAGTCGACCAGGTCGATCACCTTGGCCTTGGCGTCAGCTGCAGCCCCGCCTCGGTTGCTGGTCGTGCTGGGGAAGACGAACGGGTGCGGCACGTCACTGTGGCGAGACGCGAGCGCCGACTCGCGGCGCAGCATCCACTTGAGGCCGCGCCGCTGGTGCTCGTACAGCACGAGGTTGAGTCCCGGGACGACCTCGTACGCCATGTGCTGGAACATGGAGCACACGCCGCTGAGCGCCGCCAAGTCGCGCGCGTTCACCATGCACACGAGGGTCTGCAGCGCGGTGGTCGGCAGGTCCGTGAGGATCACCCCATGGCCGGCGTCGGGCTCTGCCTGGCTCTCCTGCTGCCGCATCCGGCGCTCGTACGTCGTGTCGTCGCGCACCTCCATCTGCTTGACGCTGGTCTGCGACGTCAGGCTGTGGAACACCTCGGCCAGCTGCAGGCGCGCGCCGTCTTGCGCACCGCGGAGGTGCAGCCGGCAGCCGACGACGTGGCACGCACTGCTCCTGGCGTCGGCCACGTCGACGTCGCTCAGCGCGCGGCCGCTACCGCGCCACGCCACCACGTTCAGCACGGCCATCTGCAGGTGGCTGAGCACGAACTCGAACTCCTGTAGCGCGATGGCGGCGCCGCGACGCGCATGGTCCTCGTGGAGCGTCACGTCCAGCCGGATCGTCGCGCCCGCCGCGTGCGCCACGTACTCAGCCGCCACGCGCAGCAGCCCGCGCGACTCGAGCTCCACGACGCCGCCCAGCAGGTGCGCGAAGCTGCAGCCGCACGCCTCGCCGTTCAGACACGCGGCGCGCTTCTCCAGGCCGCCGCCAAGCGACGGGAACACGAGCACGGGCCGCGCGTCCGCCCCTCGCCGCAGCGTCAGCGGGAGCCGCGAGCCAGAGGAGGAGACGGAAGCGCTCGCCTCTGCATACAGCGGCGCCAGCATCTCGATCGAGTGCGCCGCAGCGGCACCATCTCCGCCTCGCCCCACCATGCTGCCCGTTGTTATTGTATGGGCAACTGCAAGCCAAGCAGAATGATCGAGCAGTCGTACCGTGGAGGACGGTTGATTTGATACTTGCAGAGCAGGACCTGGAAGAACCGTTTCATTTATATATGCGTGGCCAAACATATAATTGTATTGCCCATTCCCGTAAGTCAGTCAACGAAATAATGTCATGACCCGTAGGTGGGGTCGCGTCAACAATGACGTCAACTTCGACCGTACACTTAATTTCAAGTCAAAATTCGTGACCGAACCTGTAGGTTTTTGTGACGGATAAGTGGCTTATCCGTCACAAAGTTTGCCCTATTTTTCCATCGGAATGGCGACTAAAAAAAGACTTGATTTCAGTGTGTTGGCGAAGTTGACGTCATTGAAAAGCGGGAAATAATGTCGAAACACGTAGAGAAACCTACGGGTTTGTGGTGGACTGCGTCACCGAAAAACTACGGAAGTTGTCACTCTTTTTGATTGGATGAAAGTATTTGCCAGGACAAAATGATAGGATCTGTATGCTGGAGTGAGTGAAGGTTGGCATCTAAATGACAGAAACCGTATACATGACACCCTCGATCTCATCGTGTCGGTCGGCGCGGAAGCGTGACGGTTCTTCTTCGTGTGGCGCGCGGTCGGCAGCGGCAGCGGCAGCGGCAGCAGCGGAGTCGTGCGCGCGCTCCGTCGGGTAGTGCGTCCAGGTCGTTGTCGCTCGTCTCTGGCGCGTCGACGGATGCGTCAAGTGGTTCGGTGACGGTGCCACTGGCTTGAGCTGGTCATATAGTCTGTGCAAGCGATTGCGCGGTCGGCGCTTCGGATGTGATTGCCAGCGCCGCCGCGGATCGCTGGTCTGTGCAAGCGATTACGCGGTCGGCGCTTCGGATGTGATTGCCAGCGCAACGGGATCCAGCGTCGGCCTCCCATTCTTTGCGCCGCCGCGGACCGCTGATGATGGCCTGCCAGCGAGCAGACTGGTTCGAATATCGACGAGCGCACGGCCGCTCGACGGGATGCTGTGTCCTGGCAATCTGGTCGAATTCGTTGTCTTCAGACATCGGCATCACCACGGAGTCAACTCCACTTTGGTCATGTTATCGAATCAATGCATCGAAGAAAGGCACCAAACAGATAGTCAGCCATGCCACTACGCCTGCTTCTTGGAGGGTGTGCCGGCGGCGTCAGCAGGGACGGGTGGCTGGCGGAAGGAGCCCCCGAGTCGGTCCCAGAGCGTCAGGTACTGGCCGTAGTTGTAGACGAACTTCTCGTGGTGGACGGCGTGGTGCGCCGCGCCGTTGACCCACCAGTTGTCGGCGATGTGCAGGCCGTCGTGGATGCTGATGGTCCAGTAGTTGACCGCGAGGAACAGCGCGAGGAACAGGGTGCGGTGGATAGGAAAGCACATCACGAAGATATGGTACGGCAGTGCTTGGATGTAGCCGTCGACCGGGTGGAACGCATGCGACGCGAACGGCGTCGTGACGATCCACTTGTGGTGCGGCTTGTGCAGCGGCGCGTACAGCAGCGGGTGGTGCAGCCAGCGGTGGAACCAGTAGATGAGCATGTCGGTGAAAAGCAGGAACCACGCGACGGACCAGACCGTGTACGCCCAACCGTAGTCACCCCAGTTGGTGTACGTCTTGGCGTACCCGCGCACCTCGGCGAGGAACCAGGGCAGCATCAGCAGCGTCATGACTGGAATCGACTGCACCGACTGCGCGATCTCGAGCCGCACTTGGTTCTCCAGGAACCGCGGGTGCTTCATCAGCTGCTTGTCGAACACGAGGTAGTACGACAGACCGGAGCCCGAGAAGTAGAGGAGGTACCCGCCCACGAGCGTGATGGCCGAGATCGACAGAGACTGACGCACAAGGTCGTCGCGCGGCCAGTTGACCGGGTAGACCGCGTCGAGCGCGTAGTGGTCGGCCAGCTCCAGCACGAGGTCCATGGCGATGAAGAGGTTGCTTGCCCAGGACGAAGCGAATGCGAGAATGGCGGAGTACGGGCCAGCGTACTCGGCGGAAGGAGTGGCCAGTCCTGTGGCGCCGCTCGGATGGATCACCTTGTCGGGTGCAACATATATAAACTTGGACGGCCTTTGGCTTCAACATGCTACCGTGAAGAATCTCTGAATTTATCATTTGAGCTGCTCAAAATGCGCATTTCTTCCTGATCCGCATTCACTGAGTGACGGGATGACGGACGTGTCGGTGCTGAACGACGCGGCGGCGGACGGCGAGGCGCTGGCGGAGGGCGGGGCGCTGTACAAGGCGCTGCTTCACTGCTGCGGGTCGCGCGCGTGGGTCGTGGCGCTGGCCGAGCGGCTGCCCGTGCGCGACGTGGAGGACCTGCTGCGCGCCTCAGACGCCGCGGACCAGACGCTCGGGCGGGAGGACTGGCTCGAGGCCTTCGCCGCCCACCCTCGCGTCCGTCGGTGCTAGTTCTAGCCACGCTATTGCTTGGTGCGCGCTGAAGGAGCGGCTGCTGTGTGCTTCCCGGGCAGATTGGACGCACCAAGAAGCCGATCGGCGAGTGGGAGGCGCAGGAGCAGCAGGTGAGCAGGCTCCCGCCAGGGTATCAAGCCGGCGGAAGTGGCGGCAGGCTGACGCTCGTGCGTGTAGGCGACCAAGAACGCGGACGAGGCCGTGCTGGACCGCCTGGAGGAGCTCAACACCGCGTACTTTGACAAGTTTGGGTGCGTGCGCTTGGGCGTGTGAGTGCTCGGGGTGTCACGGCCATGTCCGACTGCTCATGCTGCCGCCTTTTGCTGTCAGGTACATTTACATTGTGTGCGCGACGGGCAAGTCGGCGCGCGAGATGCTATCGATCCTCGAGGAGCGACTGGGCAACGCGCCCGAGCACGAGCTGGCGGTCGCCGCGCGCGAGCAGAGCAAGATCTCCAAGCTCCGTCTGCAGAAGCTGCTCCAAGAGTAAGCTGCGCCTCCGTGCCCCGGGGACGCGCCTCGGTCCTCGTCTCGACACCATCTAATGCGCTGCCGTCCGCAGACTCGGCCCCGCGCGCTCCAAGCTGTGAACCTCGCTCCAGATCACCACAGGAAGGAAGGACGGATAGCATCCAGTCTCCCATGTTGGCACCGCATTATGGTGTGTTGATGACGCTCTGAACACAATATATACCCACGTGGCAGGAGCTCGCTCTTTCACCCTCTGATTGGTGGAAATACCGTGTAAATGCTGGTATCTCGTCGCTGATTGGAGGAAACGCGAGCCACGCCTGACCTGCTCGCCAGATCCCGGTCCATGCTGCGCCGGCTACTTGGCCATCGATCGCTGCGGACGCAGACGACCGGATCGCGACTCGGGATGGCGCGCGCTACGGTGCCCGCGGCGATAGTACAGCGGCTGCAGGCCAAGGGCCAGGCCCACGTGCTCAAGGTGCGGGCGGCGCGTGTGTCTTTAGCGCAGTGATCCATCACTCACGTCGGACGCCGTCGCAGTTCTACGAGGAAGGCAAGCTCTCGGACGCGCAGGTGGACGAGCTGGTGGCGCAGGTGCGTGGCTGTATCGGCGGCCGTACATCACTCCTCCGTGGCCGACAGCTGACGCTGGCGTCCAGCTGGAGGCGCTCGACCTGGACATGCTCGAGTCCATCTTCCAGGCGTCCACGCGCGTGCACGGCGCGGACGGCTCGAGGCGCGAGGTGGCGGCCATCGAGCCCGTGAACGACGCCGACCAGCTCGAGGCCTGCAGCGCCGAGCAGCGCGCGCAGTGGCAGGCGCTCGGGCTCGAGGCCGTGGCCAGGGGCGAGGTCTGCGCGCTGGTGCTGGGCGGCGGGCAGGGCACGCGGCTGGGCTTCGCCGGCGCCAAGGGCATGTACGACATGGGCCTGCCGTCGGGCAAGACGCTCTTCCAGCTCTTCGCGGAGCGCGTGGCGCGCGTGCAGACGCTGGCGAGGCAGCACGCGGCGTCCGCGGCGGGCGACCTGCGCTGCGAGATCCCGTTCTACGTCATGACGAGCGCCATGAACCACGACGCGACCATCGCCTTCTTCCGCGAGCACGCCTTCTTCGGGCTCTCGGAGCAGCAGGTCTTTTTCTTCCCGCAGGGAACCATGCCGTGCTTCACCACGGACGGCAAGCTCATGCTCGAGAGCGCCAGCCGGCTTGCGACGGCCTCCGACGGCAACGGAGGCGTCTACAAGGCGCTCGCGCGCAGCGGAGCGCTGGCTCGGCTCGAGCGTAGCGGCGTCAAGTACCTGCACACCTTCTCGGTGGACAACGTGCTGTGCAAAGCGGCGGACCCCGTGTTCCTGGGCTACTGCATCGACAAGCGCGCCGACTGCGGCAACAAGGTGGTCTGGAAGTCGAGGCCGGACGAGAAGGTCGGTGTCGTGGCCAGGAAGGACGGCAAGTTCTGCATCGTCGAGTACTCGGAGCTCGACCGCGCAGCCTCGGAGCTCGTGGACCCCGCCACCGGCCGCCTTGCCTTCGGCGCCGCCAACATTTGCAACCACTTCTACACCATGTACGTTCTCACTTGACCACGTCGCGATCTCCCAGCCTCTCACCTTGTTGTCCACGTCGTGGCCGCCAGGGACTTTTTGACGGACGTGGTGCTGCCCAACTCGAGTCTGGCGTTCCACGTGGCCAACAAGAAGATCCCGGTGGCCGACCCGGTGACCGGCGAGACGGTCGTGCCCGAGTCCAACTCGGGCATCAAGCTCGAGGCCTTCATCTTCGACGTGTTCCCGCTGTCGTCGCGCATGGCGGTGCTGTCCGTCGCTCGCGAGGCCGAGTTCGCACCCGTCAAGAACGCGCCGGGCAGCGCCAACGACACGCCCGAGAGCGCGCGCGCCATGGTCTACGCCGAGGCCAAGGCGTGGCTCGCGCAGGCCGCCTCGACGCTGGGCGACGCGGCCAAGGCCGAGGCGTTCGTGGCGGCGCTGGCGAGGCTCGAGCAGGTCGAGGTCTCGCCGCTCGTGTCGTACAACGGCGAGGCGCTGGAGAGCCGCGTCGAGGCGCTCGCGTCTACGTTGCCGACGGCTTCCGACGCAGTCCTGCGCCTCGAGTAGGACGGGCATAGTTGTGCAGGAGAAGGAAGGCATGCAATGGCGTTTCGATTCGTAATTAGGCCCGGACAGGGTCGTTCATGCAATCCTCTCGCCTCGACCCTGCACGTCCGCTGCTTCCCGCCGCCGCATCCGATGAGGAGGAGACACCGCCCGTCCAGCCAGTCCATCCGTCCGTGTCGGTCGGCCCGCGTCCTCGCCGCCGAGCGCCCACACAACACAACAGACGCCCGTGCCCGGCGCGAGCACGAGAGAGCATGTAACCATCCAGGGAGGGAGATAGAGGGAGAAACACACAACAACACGGGGACGGAGCAAACCAGCCAGCCAGGACGACAGCGACGGCGCGGGAGCAACGCGCGAGCGCCTCCGCTCTCTCGCCAGTCGCCGCCGTGGCAGGCCCTGCCCGTGGCTTTGTCCGTCGGCCGCGCTACTCGGCCGCGGGCGTCTCCAGCCGCTTGATCAGCTCCTCGCGCTCGCCATCCGCCTCGAGCCCGCGCTTCTTGAGCGCCTCACGCAGCTCCTCGTCCGTCAGGGACGCCCAGTCTTGAGTGCCAGTCGGTTCCTTTGCGTCAGACTCAGATGCATCCGTCTTACCGTTGGCATCCGGGGCCGCCGCCTCCTTGTCCTTGGCGTCCTCCATCGGCGCGTCCTCGCCCGCCGGCTTGCTGGCGTCCTCCGCTGGCTTCTTGTCCTCCTCCGCCGGCTTGCTGGCGTCGTCCGCCGACTTGCTGACGTCGTCCATCGGCGCGTCCTCGTCCTTCTTGCCCTCGTCCGCGGGCTTCTTGGCGTCCTCGTCCTTACGGCCCGGGCTACCCGACTTGCTGCGGCTCGCGCTGCGCTTCTTCTTGTCCTTGTGCTCGGCGTCCTTGTCGCCGCTCTTGCTGTGCGCCGACCCGCTGCGGCTGCGGCTACGGCTGCGACTGCGGCTGCGCTTCCGGCTGCGCGAACGGCGGCTGCGGCTGCGGCTGCGGCTGCGGCTGCGGGTCCGGCTGCGGCTCCGGCCACGGCTGCGGCTGCGACTCCGGCTGCGGCCGCGCGACGCGCGCACGCGAACGAACGCGCTGTCGCCGCGGCCGCGGAACTCGGTGTCGTCCAGCTTCTCGATGGCGTAATTCATGTCGCGCTTGCTGGCGTACTCGACGAAGCCGCGGCCGCGGCCGTCCACCTCCGAGAAGACGACGTCGCCCGCCTTGCGCATAAAGTCCTTGAGGTCCTGCCACGACGCGCGGTCCGGCAGCCCGCTCACCTCGACCGAGTACTCGCCCGAACCGCGCACGTTGCGGCCGAAGGCGCCGCCGACGCCGCCGCCGCCGCGACTGCCGCCGCGGTCCCGGCGGCCCGAGTTGGATGCCTCGACGCGCAGGCGCGCGCCGTCATACTCGTAGCCGTCGCGGCCGCGGATCGCGTCCTCGGCGTCGCGCTCGTCCTCGAACTCGACGAACGCGAAGGCCGGCGGGCGCGACGGGAATTTGACGTCGATATCGCGGATGCGGCCGTACTTGTAGAAAATGTCCTCCACCTCGCGCGTGCGGATGTCCATCGGCAGGTTGCCCACGTACACGCGGGTCGTCATGGCGGTCCTGTAGTCGCGAGGAGTCTCCGGAAGTGTCGGCAGAGGCGTGCGCGGTCACCCACTAACCAACGCCTTGGTCGACTGTCGTGTGATCTTGGCTTGTTGCGGAATGGCCGCTGCGCGCCAAGAGGACTGTTCCTCGCGGCGAGTGGTCCTAAACAAGGGACGTGAAGGACGAAACGGGGGACGAAAGCGAGTACACGAGGGATGAAAGAGGGAGATCAAGGAACAAGTGGGGTAAAACGAGGGAGGATAGGGATGCAAGGGACGTTCGAGAACAACGAGAGGGAATGGACGGTTTGGTCGGTTTACCGACTATTAATCAAAAAGGAGTAGACACCCAAAACCTGCACGGCAAAGCTGATGCAGGCAGAGGCTGCCAACGCCGAAGTTGCCGTTGTCGCTGAAAATGCCGGCTGTCGCATTCGCACAGGCGCCTCAGACACAGGTACCCGAGCACGCGCAGGCGCCGAGGTTGCCGACATTGTCTTTGAACGCCACGCGGTTTGGATTCAGGCAGCAGAGGTGCAAGCGACTTACATTGTCAGACCACCGCGGCGACACCATCCAAGCTCTCTCCGGCTCGGCAGCAACGTCACCATCGTCGATGACAATGACCTCCTCTGCGCTTGAGCCTAGTAGTGCATGCGCGTCTGCGACACCAGTCAGTCCGTTACGCGCAATTGCCGGCGACGCGCTACGTCAACCGACTCCAGCGGAGAGAAGGTAGAGCACAGAGTGTGGCGTCGCGGAGACTGCCGCCTCACAGGCAAGGAGGACACAAATGCGAGAGAAATACATGCCTGAGAAAGTGCACATACCTCCGCAATGTTACAGTTGGAGGCGTAGGCAACTGCCAGGCAGCACCGCACCGCCCCACTTCACGAAACAACAGCAGTGGCGCAGCTCTGGTGGCTCGGCGGACACCTGGACACCCAAGAGAAGATTTTCACTATGGTGCGTGGTTTTGCCAACTTCAGGTCGTCGCTCGGGCCGACATGCGGCAACACGTGCGTGATCCGGATGTGTTTCCTGGGTGAAGCTCATTTCTCGGCTAGTACAAGCATGCCCATCACATCCCTGCAACGATGGATGCATCTAACGCCGTCAAGCTTCCTGCCAGAGCGCTACAACGGGACACACCTCGAATTTGTGGACTCCAAATCTGCAGAAGCGTTCGACGAGGTCTGCAATATAAGCCAGGCGATACCGCTGAACATCGTTGGGAAAGAGATCTGCCGGTTGACGATGTGGTGAGGCGATGGAAGTTTTCCAGAAGAAGTCGCGCAAAGGTCTCTCGAACATATGTCTCAGGGTCAACAGTCTCCTGGCCACACAATGCAACCCAAGTAATCGGGCTGACGATCGGGCTCTAGAGATCAGGTCAATTGTGAATAGCCGCGCAACGACCGATATGGAGACAAGCGATACGCCGAGCGAAGAAGGACCAAGTTAACGTCGAGGCGCGGTCGCCCCAACACCCAGTGATCGCTCCTAGCGGTCAGTCCCATCGGCCTAGCGATCAGACTCCTAGCAATCAGACTCCCCGCGATCGGCCTTCGGGTCAGTCTACCGATCGGCCTAGTGATCGAATTCCCAGTGATCGGCCTCTAGCCGGGCCTCCAGCAATCGGCCCCCTAGCGATCGTACGACGAGACGACAGGTAAGGAGCCAGTTCTGTGGGACATGAATGTCGCAGGAAGTATGCTGGGGGCAATGAGTGGATAATACGCGTCAACACGCAGCATCCGACCAGAATAAGTAGGACGGAGTTGCGAATCTACGGCCAAGTACACAAGCTTTCACATTCTTGTTTCGATGTATCGCTTCTCGTTCGACTCGCACACCCAACACGGGAGCGTTCAGGTGTTCCGGAAAGGATATTGGCAAGCTATGCGCACGCCGACCAACCGCGATCACAAAGAGTGATCACCTCGGTTGCATTGGACATTGGCGAGCCCTGCAGACTCAGGCCAACCACGACCATTGGAGGGTCGCTTCGGTTGTTTTGGCAAACCCTGTACGAGTACAGGTCATCCACGATCACATGGGTGGTCGCTACGGTTGCATCTACGCGACTGCGGGTGAAGAAGTTCCCACGCCGTAGTTAACCACACCGCGCTTCTACGATCGCAGCGTCACAGCCACTACCGTCTTAGATCAAGACCCCGAGCCTGGTCGGCATCAAGGATGCCTCAACGAACGACCGGGCAAGTGTGTGAGTGGGTCGGCAGAATTTCCCAACCTCACTACACAACAGTATCTGCGCTGAACAGCGCTGCCCGGCCGGGGGGAAACCAGCGCGTGGACGAGTAGGCGCCAGTCAAGCGCATGTGTACCACGAGGCAAGCCGCTGGCATCGCAGACACAGAGACCAACCAAGAACCCGTCAGTGTCCGTGTTGTCGGGCGCCACATCTAAGGAACCAGGTTTGCCCACTGAAAAGCCGGCATGGAAGCCTTCGGCAAGATTGATGTGATGATGCGGCGTCTACCATGGATGGAGCGTGAAGATCGGATCGACTCGCAGCGTCACCTTCCAGGGGGCAGTACCTCGGAGCGTTGTGATATCCTTGATTGTGTCGGTCCTTCGACCAAGAGGTCTAAACGGACGGGTGAGAAGGCAGGCTTGTTAGTGGAAGAACTCGGCTTGGCGCACCTAAAGCAACAACAAACGACACAAATGTTCAAATGCTGGTGCTCGCCCTCCAGGATTGTCCTGAAGTGGGGCAGTCGGCAGATGTAGCCCTACTCGCACGGCTAGACAGCGCGGATCGCGGGCGGGGACGGGAGCTCTTATGCTTCCAACGCATCGGGGGTGGATTCACTTGGCCTCTTTTCTCAGCAATATGGAGGCACACGTCAACTGGAGTCGGCATGTACAGTCTGTCCCAGATAACAGCGCGATATGGATGAATAACATCGTCTCTCCGACCAAACTTGATCGTAGTATGGTGCATATTGGCCAATGAGACTCTTCACTGATTCGTTTTGGCCAATGATATCGCCTTCCTCCTCATTGGCGAATCAAATCACTTCAATTATGTTCATTATCATCCAATAAAAAGCAAATAGGCGTTGTAGTCGAATCTGAGCGGTTCCAACGTATCTAGTCGGAGCTGATGCTGTGACGGGGGTCACACAGCACAGTACACGGAGGAACCGCGTAGTCGTTAAGCAACGACGTGTACTGAATCAACAGTACGAAAGCTGAGGCTAGTTTTACTAATAGACTAGAGCTTTGTATTGCTCTAATATATATGCATGAAAAGCTCTAAACTGTGGAAAATGGAGACTGTGTATTGATTAAGCCCTGTCGGAAAGGGGACTTTCGAAATGGGTGGTTCCTCCGGTACCTATAACCTTTGAGGTTCAATACGGTAATGAATCATCAACTTAAGGAGACCCACGGTACTCCCTTGGCTCGTGTGAGCCACTCAACTCCTCAGCCGTACTTAGCCGGGAAACCCAGGTTTTCATGAGCCTAACACACATATTTAGTGTGTGACACATCATGTGTCAACGAGGTTACTCCGTAACCATGTAACCCCTTTACAGATGCCCAGATATGTGTATCGTGCTTAGTGCTGCCATCGTTAAGGTGGTTTACGTTAGTTTAACATCGGCAACATCAACGTTAATGTTGAGGTTATGTTACGGCCGTAACCGTGCGTTAACATATAACTTGAGAATACTATGATATAGAATAAGTAAGATGCAATCTCTGTTAAGCGTGGGGCTCAAATCCGCCCATTCCCCAGTCACACGATCACGAAGACACGAAGTGAAAGCGCTTGTGATGGAAGCTGTAGCGCGCGCGTCGGGCTCGATACCAGTGACAGATGAACAACGCGCTCAGCACGAGCCGCTTGTGTTGTTTCCGTTGAAGCGGCAGCGGAAGCCTGAGCGGTGGCAGTTCATCAAGCTGATCTCCTTGGATGAGTTCAAGGACAAGCCCGTGCACGAGTTCAACTCGAGCATGGCAAAGGGGGCGTACTGCACTGAGTGCAAGTTGAGCATCCAATACAAGTCCGGCCAAAACAACAGCGTGCGACTTCACATGGAGCGCATGCACAGCGAGACCATGAGCAGCTCCATCAAGACAAAGCAACCACGCCAAGGGAGAGCTCTTCATCTGGACGTGCGATCCAGCGAGGAGGCGAGCACACAGACAAAGGGCGTCACTGTTGAGGAGCAGCGCAAAGCCGACTGCCTTCTCGTGATTTGGGTGGCCAAGGGCATGCGGCCAATCAGCATCGTCGATGACCCAGCGTTTCGTGCGTACGTCACCTTCATCACGCGCGACCTCGGCGGCACCGACATTAAAGTCCCAGGCCGGACAGAGCTGACCCATGGGATTGCGTTGCTAGCCAATGAATTCCGCGCCAAGCTCATGCGAGAAATGGCCAACGGGTGCGACCACTACTGCTGTACAACCGACATTTGGACTGACCGAGCCCAGAGAAGCTTCATCTGCCTGACCCTCCACAACATCGACGCTCGATTTGAGCACAATAACTGGACGCTAGAGGTGAAGCCACTGCCTGGGCAACACACAGGCGAAGCTATTGCAGAGGCGCTTCGTGACACGCTTTCAGAGTGGGGGCTCAAGACTGATAAGTGCGTCGCATTGCTTCGAGATGGAGCGTCGAATGGCGTCTCGGCGGGGAACCAACTGGGAGTCCCTCACTTTTCATGCGTCTCCCACTCGCTCCATCTTGTCCTCGCGAGCGGGTTAATTCGGAAGCGCTCTCGGACGTCTCTTCCTGTGGATATCAACGCAGAGGACGAGGACGACGCTTCGACTATCGCTGTGCTCCAAGACAGCGCCTGTGACGAAGTCGAGCATCAGCTCAATCAGCTGGCCTCGCCGGACGAGCGAACGACGACCGACAGGATCCGTTCAATCGTCCAGATGTTTCGCAGCATGGCGTCATACTTCCACCGATCCCCGAAGGCAAAGTACCGCCTCTCCAAGCTCCAGGCCGAGAACGAACTTGACATGCTGGAAGTTGTTATGGACTGTCCGACGCGATGGAACAGTTGCCGAGACATGCTGGTGCGATTTGTCCGCATAGAGGCATCGATCAACCTGTTCTTCGTACATTTGGAAAGCATGAGCGGTCGCCGTGAGTTTCCTGATGCATGGCTGTCACGCCCAAAGCCAGATGAGTGGTCCACGATCAAGTGCTTGACTTCACTATTGGATCCGATTTGGGGGGCAACTGAGCTTCTGAGCGGAGAGGGATATCCGACCCTCGGTCTCGCTTTACCATGCCTACGGACGATCCAGTCGTCTCTTGACAACGCGGCAATCTTCGACGACGTCATGGTCCTGGCCAACAACCAATCATTTGTTGACGAAACGCTCGGGCTCATGCAGAACATGCGCAAGACGCTGTCGGAGCTGTTCAGGGTACGATTCGCTCGGTCCGCGTTCGCAACGGACCTCAAATGGGTGAGCTTCCTCGACCCGCGTCTGACAGAGATAGCGCATCTCGACCCGTGAGGAGCGTGCGTCAATGCGAAGTGTGCTTGTCGAAGTCGCCATGAACACAGCCCAAGCCACCATTCCTGCCGATGCCTCGCGTCCGGTAGATATTTTGCGCTCGCCACCCGTGGCCACCTCCGAAAAGGTGAAGAGAGCTGCTCGCTCGAACATCTTCGGGTCGAGGGTGCGACATAGCATGACGAGATCCACCCCTTTCACTGGGGACTCGCGTGCGCAAATCGAGC
>JAADYF010000510.1:0-19411 GCA_023338175.1 Phytopythium delawarense
ACGCTCGTGGGCGGATACTTCTACCAGACCTACGGCGCGCGCACCATGTGGATCGTGACGGACATGGCTGTGCCGCTCGCGCTGGCCGGCGTCGCCGCGTTCGCGTACCTGAAGGATCAGGACATGGGCGTCAAGAAGAACGGCGAGGAGACGCCGCTGCTGCAGAAGGTCGATGCCGACGCTCAATGAGCTGTCTGAAGCGCATGCTGCGGCATTCGAAGGCAGCTGAGCTAGCGCTCGGTGTCTCGTGCGTGGTGCGAAGCCGAGGTGCTCTCCGTGGCGCCACAAGCGCCGCATACTCCCTGACAACCCTGTCAAAGTACTAGTTTTCATGTTAGAAAGTCAACATTGGTGTTTTCCCCTGGTTGAACCGAAAGTATGAATGGGTGTTTGATTTATTACAAAATGCCAAATACATTTGAGGAATATGTATGAATCCTACGTCTCATATATTCTCTGCCAGGAGCTTACAAACAGCATAATATTATTTGCCGAATTCGGTTGCACTCGTTGCACAAAGAGCGCTTTTGGTGGTCTTACATTCGAGGTCAACATCTCGCGGTTCACGGTGTGAAGCCACACACTCCCGGATGCGTCTTCCAGTCGGCCAGCTGCTTCAAGCGGGATGCGGTGCGGTCACCAAGCGCAGGCCGCCATGCGTCTGTCCTGTCGGTGAGTTTACTTGTGGCCTCGACCCGCGGCGGGGAATTGTGAGCGGATCGGGGTCTCACGGGCGCCGTGCCGTGCCCCCGCCTCGGCATTTGCACCTCGATTGTAAGGCCCTGCAAAATTTCGGTCAAATTTTCTCGCTTGCTGCTTTTTTTTTCGGCGCATGCCATGCCAAGTCCTGTCGTCGACACTTCCCGCCAACCTCATGACGACGGAACTTCCGTCGGAAGCTCCATGAAGTTGACGGTCAAGTTGACAAGCCGTGGCGTGCCCCGGCCATCATCAATCCCGTCGTGGCCCACGCGGAAATGATGTCTCCCCGCTCGACCAGTTCGAAAATTTGCGCGCATCCGCCGAGGCGCCAAATTTCCAGCACGCGCACTCAGTGACTTGCCGCGTGACTGACTGACTGGCTGGCTGGCTGACTGACGCGCTCGCCTGCTTCATGATCGACTAAAAGACGTCACGTGGCCACGCAGTCGCCTGCTTGGCGCCGAAATTTGGAGTCGTCTCGGGTCTCCGGTCTTCGGTCTCCGGTCTTCGGTCTTTGGTCTCCAGTCCGACAAGTTCGGCCGCAGCTGGAGATGCGCGGGCTTACCACCTGCAGAGAGGAAGATGCGCCATCACGGCCGTCACGGACGGGAAAATTCCATCCTGCGCCATCTTCAACTTCACGGTCAGCAGCGTGGCACTGCGTCGATGCGTCTCGGTTGACTCGCTCGCATGTCTTTGACTCGCTGTCGGGCTCGGATAGCAGGAGGACCGGGGCCGGTGGTCGGTCCGGTGTCGCTGCCAGAATCCAACTCGCGCAAGACCCGTCACTCGGACACTCCGACCCAAGCCACTCGCCTCAACCCACCTGCAGCCATGGCGGCGGTGCAGCCCGGCAAGCCGACCGGCGGGCCGGCCAAATGGTACGAGAACACGCTGTGGGAGGCCAAGCTCATGTGCGCGCTCAACTCTGGCTGGGTGTCGACGCTGGCCAACTTCCTGCCCGTCTTCTACCAGCAAGTGGCGCTCTTCTCCAAGGTGCAGATCGGCGTGCTGCAGACGCTGCAGAACCTCGTGGCGATCGTCGGGCCGCCCTTCTGGGGCGCCGTGGCCGACCGCATCCGCAACCAGCGCGCCATCCACGTGGCCTGCATCGTCTCGGGCACGCTGCTGCTCTTCGCGCTGCAGTACTTCTACTGGTCCTTCAACCTCACCATGCTCGTGGTGCTCGTGGCCAACTTCCAAATGTCCCCGGCCGGTTCCATGCTCGACCACGCCATCCTCGCGCTGCTCGACCGCGTCGGCGGAGAGTACGGCAAGCAGCGGCTCTTCGGCGCCGTCGGCTGGGGCCTCTGCGCCTACCTCACGGGCCTCGCCGTGGCCGTGGGCGGCATCTCGTGGGCCTTCAACGCCAACGTCATCGTCGGCTTCACCTCGCTGCTCGTGCTGCGCCTCATCCCGCCCATCCGCTACGAGCCTGTCGGCGTGATCGAGGCCATGGAGCGCGGTCGGCAGGACGCCGAGGCCGCGGCCGAGCCCTCGTTCCTCGACAACGCGCGCCGCATCGGCCGCCGGGCCGACGTGCTCGTGCTCATCGGCGTCGTGCTCGTCACGGGGCTCATGTACGGCGTGCTCTCCAGCTTCCTCACGCTCAACCTGTACAACCTGTCGGGCGAGAACCCGCAGATCATCGGCGTCGCCATCATGTGCGAGACCATCTCGGAGCTCCCGGCCTTCTTCTACTCGCACACGGTCATCAAGAAGCTCGGCACGGTCGGCGTGCTGCTCGTCTCCATCGCCGGCTACGCGGTCCGCATCACGTACTACGCCGTCATGCCCAACGCCTGGAGCGCCATCCCGTTCGAGTTCCTGCACGGCTGCACCTTCGCGCTCTCCTGGGCCGCGTGCACCGAGTACCTCTACTCGGCCTCGCCCAAGGGCTGCGAGGGCACGGTCATCGGCATCCTCAACGGCGTGCAGAACGGCCTGGCGCGCGCCGTCGGCACCATCGTCGGCGGGTACTTCTACGAGGTCTACGGCCCGCGCACCATGTGGTGGATCACCGACCTGGGCGTGCCGCTCTCGCTCATCGGCGTTGCCGCCTTCGCCTACCTCAAGGAGGAGGACCAACCCGAGGAGGAGGCGGAGGAGGCCGCCCCGCTCGTGTCGCCGCACGAGCCGAGCTACAACACGGTCGAGTAGATGCAGCGTGGAGCGGTCGCCGTGTGTTGGTGGAGTCGAGTGGAGCAAGCTCTTTCGTTGCGTCTCTCCTAGCGCGTAAATGCAAGCCCTCGCGTTTGCAATACATACGATCGATCACCTATGAATCACCGAGCATCGTCTTGTTGCCCTCCGTCAGTTCAAGGCAACTGGCGTGACGTCCTAGCGGAGAGGCAGCTGGACGTCGTGGGTCGGCTTCTCCACCGCTGATGAATCGCAGACGACGGCGTCGGCCTTCAGCGCGTGCTCTCGCGCGTTGAGCTGTGTCTGGATGACGTCGAGGAACCCGCAACGCGTGTGGAGGGTGTTCCCGTGCAGGACGACCCCGTGCTCGAGGTAGAGCGCTGGGCGAACCGTGACCTGGTGGCCCGTGTTCTTCTCCATGAAAAGCGAGTCCCTGACCAGGCTCCGCGCTCGGATCGGAACGTCCGTCAGGACCTCCAGCAACAAGCGTTCGTTCACGTCGAAGCTCTCGAAGGTCAAGCTTGTGCGCTTGAGAAGCGGTGGCGCAGCTCCAGTGCCGAGACTCGAGACCTTGGTCGGCGACGAGTTCATCAGGATGCCGGCTGTTGTGTGGGTTGTGTCCTTGGCGCCGAGCAGCGCCGACAGCTTGGAGGGCGAGCCCGACAGCGACGACAGCTTTGAAGGCGAGTCCGACGCATCGGGAGATACCAGCGCCGACGAAATGCTCGTCGTCAGCGAGTTGAGATGGCTCTCCGCCGCGTCCTGGCGTCGCAGACGCAGGTAGCTGAAGCGCACTGCAGCCACAGCCGCGACTGCCATTCCGGAGAGCGCCACAGTCCAGACCAGAGGGGCGAACACGGCCAGCAGGACCTCGGTCGGCGTGTTCTGGAGTGAGCCTTGGCGCTCTGGGAAAGCGTTCGCAACGAGCGCAGCGCCACGGAAGCTGAGCGGATCAACCGGTCGCTGGTACTCCGCCCTGCGCTTGGTCTGGAGGAGGTTGGGCATCGCGCTGCTTAGCACCATGTATCCCGTCAGAAGACTGATGCAGGCGACCTCGAACTTGCTCACATGCGTCCCACGAGCGACTCGCAGCGCTTGTTGCTCGTTGAATGCTACGAAAGAGTCCCAAACCACGTTCACCGACAGAAGCACTAGCACCCAGAGCCTCGCGAGCGTCAGCAATGTGTTCACCCTCGTGAACGTGTCGTTGGTGGAGCCACCGAAGACAGCAGGCGCGAGAGGAAGGACTGCCACCCAAGTTAGCAGTCGCGACAGCATCGCGAGCAGTGCGATCGGCCTGCTTCGCAGCAGAGAGGCTTGCAGAGCGCCGCAGTAATCGTCCGTCGTGAACCCGAGCTTGGTGGTGTACGCGCCGGACTTGACCCAGAACTCGTTGCGCATCGCAGGCTTCCAGACAGGCCAGAGCATCCGACGGGCGATCTCGGAGGCACTGAACGCGTTCAGAGCCATCAGAGCGAGGTCGATAAGCACCATCAGCGTGTAAAGTGCCCCGGTGCACGAGACGTTGACCATCATCTTGTGCTCAATCACCCGGTCAGAGTCTGGACCAGCGGTGGCGCTGACGTCAAAGACGCTCTGGGCGTTCGTGCGGACGAGGAGCGTCATCTCCATGACGTGCAAGATGTCCGATGTCAGCCAGGCCTTGTCACGCTGCAGATGTCGAAAAGATGTCGCGAACTGACCCACGAAAGCGCTGCGGTAGTAGCTTGGGCTGCCGCACCCGAAGATCTCGGGCAAGTACCGCCCTGGGCCTTGGAGAGAGAAGCCTTCGACGCACACGACGGCTGTCAGCGGCGCGCTCTTGCTGATGACGTTGAGCAGCTCGATCATCTCCATCTCGGCGTCACTCCCGGGTTCGGCCCGCTCGTAGCCCGGTTGCCCCACGTCTTGGTCGCGGGTTTGGTTGAGTAGGAGGGCTTGCGGCGGCCCATGCAGCGCGTATCGCTCGCGGAACTGTTTGACGATGGACGAGTGGCAGATCGGCGGCTTGCGGTGGTGGAACAGGAGGCTGCACGCTCCCCACGCAACAGCGTCGGCGCGCAGACTACTGGTGAAGACGAGTTCAGGGACAGTCGCTGGGTGACTTGCCGGTCCAAGGCGGCAGTTGCGGCCCAGAACGTGGTCGACGCGGTCGTTCAGGTGGCTGAGGCCGTGCTGCGAGTCTGTCTGCGTGCTGTGGAGCGGCGTGAGCGAGTCGCACTTCTCCAGGAAGGACAGCCAGCCCGAGGCCTGCCGGATGGCCTGCCCAGGCACCAGCGACACGTTGGCGGCCGGGAGCAGCGCGCTGGAGTGCTGGGCGAACGACTCGACCGAGGAAAAGGCGTACGCGTCGCGCGGGCCGACCCAGCGCAGCTTGAACCAGAGGTCGCGCGCGTCCAGCAGGAAGAGCGCGAGCGCCAGCAGCAGCTCGAGCGCCAGACGCGTCCAGGCCGGCAGCCGCCGCCACGGGCCGCCTCGCGCTGCCATTGAGGGGAGTGGCGGAGCTCGCACAGAGGTGGGACGCCGAGCCGGAGGCTGGAGGCCGACGGAGGCGGAGAAGTGTTCGCGTCGATCTTCGAGCGGTCGGTCGGGACGCGAAACGACGCGAGCGGAGCTGGTCGCGACGTTCGTTCCTCTATTAAGGGGTTTTACTGTTCCCACCCGATGCGGAGTCCGCTTGCGGCCAACCAGAAGCTCAACTCTATCACTCAAGCGGGAAGCAGGTCGACCGACCTGTCGATCAGTCTCCAGAGCCCGGCGAGATGCTCAAGGTCAGCGCGTCGGAGCGCACGTTCATCGTGGAGGGCGTGGCGGCCAACGTGCGCGCGGACGGGCGCGACCGGCTGTCGTACCGCAGCGCGGCGGTGGAGACGTCGCTGCTGTCGCAGTCGAACGGGTCGGCGCGCGTCTCGCTCGAGGGCTCCGGCACGGACGTGCTGGCGTCCGTCAAGCTCGAGGTGGCGGCGCCGCGGCCCGAGGCGCCCGGCGCCGGCATCATGGACGTGAGCGTGTCGTGCTCGCCGTCCGTGTCGGCCAAGCTGGCGGGCCGCGCCGTGGAGGAGCTCAACGTCGAGCTGTCGCAGCTGCTGACGCGGCTGCTGTGCTCGTGCCCGAGCGCCGCGCTCGAGCGCTACTGCATCGTGCCGGGCGAGAGCGTCTGGGCCATCCACGTGGACGTCATGGTGTTCGAGTCGACCGGGAACCTGCCCGACGTCATCTCCATGGCCGTCTACGCGGCGCTCAACGACACGGTCTTCCCGGCCGTGCGCCTCGTGGGCGTCGAAGGCGAGGACAAGATGCTCGAGGTCGACACGGACCCGGCCGCCGGCACGCTCATGGCCGCACGCGACTGGCCTCTCTGCGTCACGCTCTGCAAGATCGGTGCCAACTTCATCGTCGACCCGACGCAGGAGGAGGAGCTCTGCATGACGGCACAGGTCAGCGTGGCCGTCGATCCGGCGGGCGAGGTCTGCGGCGTCCAGAAGAGCGGCGCCGGCGCCATCGAGATGCGCGAGATGCAGCAGATGGTCGACGAGGCCTGCGCGCGCTCCAAGGAGCTATTTAAGCTGCTGCAGGCAGCGCTGGACGCCCAGCGGCGCCGCGACGCCCAGGCCGGCCGGCGGCTCGAGCGCGTCGGCTTCTTGGCGTGAGCGCGCGGGTCACGCGAGCGGGTCTCCCTCGCGAACGAATAGAAGCGTCAGAACAACGGTATCCCTTGTGTGAATGGTGTTGGCTTTTGCGAAGACGTTGCTTGCATGCTCGTGCTCTATTAGTTGCCGTGTCGGCGACGCTCACTCCTCCATGACCGCGATCTCGGTCCCGGCCTCGGCGCCGAGCTCGGATAGATAGTTAACGACGCGCAGCAGGCGGCCTTGATACCGCTCGAGCACCTCAATGTTGAGCGACCGGTTCGTGAACCCCATGGCGTCGAGCTCCAGCAGCTGCGCCTGCCACTTGACCTCTTGGTCCGCGGACTGCGCGACGGGCATGGCCGGCTCCATCGCGTGGATGGCAGGAAGGCTAGCGGACGCGTGCAGTTCCTGCGCGGGCAAGCAAGGCATTAGCTGTGGATACTAAAGCGATCGGGTGGTTGACTCGCAAGACGCACCTCGTCAAGCGACTGCTCGAGCGTCCGGCGAGCCACTTCCCACTCCAGGGGAAGGACAACACGACTGAGAGCGTTCTCGTCCTCCGCGCTCGCTGCAGCGGCCGCCGTGTCGCCAGTCGAAGTCGCTTGGCTCGCGATCTTCTCGACAAACAGCGCTTCCTGCCGTCCGTTTAGCCCCAGCTCCTTCAGCGACTTTTTGCCTGCGTCTGCGCCGAACAAGCGACGAGGGTACGTCGCCGCGACTTGGTACTCGCTCGCGTCCTCGCCTGTGAGCGCCTCGATCAACTGGAACACGCCATCGAGCGGCGCCTCATGTAGGAACCGCCGGGTCGCCTGGGTTCCGTCCGGCAGGCGGAGCATGATCTTGACTTGGAAGCGCTCGTCCGTCGGCGGCTCGGGCGATAGCTGCGTCATCGTGTCCGCCTTGCGCCGCTCCTTGAGCGCGGCGAACTCCAGCGCGCGCTGCGCCTCTCGCTCGCGCTCCTTCTCGGC
Source organism: Phytopythium delawarense (assembly GCA_023338175.1). NCBI lineage: Eukaryota > Oomycota > Peronosporomycetes > Pythiales > Pythiaceae > Phytopythium > Phytopythium delawarense. The sequence continues at coordinate 7,445 of JAADYF010000510.1, forward strand.
TTCTTTCGCGCGCTCCACGGCCTCGCACGGCAGCAGCGCCACCTCCAGGTCCGTGTTGAGGATGTTGACCGCGGCATCCGGCTGCAGCTCCACCACGCGCACCTCGAACGTCTCCTTGCCGTGGCGCACGAACACGACGTCGCCCTGCGTCAGCGTCGTGTGCGCCTTGAGCGACCGCTCGAGCAGCTGCTTGAAGTCGATCTCGCGCCTGCCGAAGCCGTTGCCGCGCGGCTGGAGGCCCGCGAACTTGCCCTTGTCCAGACGCACGAACTTGACCTGGACCGCGTCCGGAGCCGGTTGCGCGGGCGAAAGGTGCTGGAAGAGCGACGCCGCGACCTTGGGCGGCAGCCCGACCGTGCCCTCGGCCGCCGTGAACTCGAGCACGCCCGCGTGCGTCTTGTGGACGCCCTCGGCGCCCGCGAACGACAGCTCGAACGTGAAGACGCCGAGCTCGAGCGCGTTCTGCGGGTTCAGCTCCTCCAGCGCCGACACGGGCAGCGCGATCTTGTCGCCGTCGTTGGTCGCCGGCACAGGCCGCAGCCGCTGCGCGTACTTGATGCCGCCCGTAACGCGCTGCTCCTCGAGCGCGAGCTCCTCCTGCCGCGCCTGCTCCTGCAGCCGCTCGGCGCGCCGCCGCGCCTGCTCGCGCTCCAGCTGCTCCTGCGCCTGGGCCGCCGCCGCGCGCCGCCGCTGCTCCGCCGCCGCCTTGCGCCTGGCCGCCTCGCGCCGCTTCTCCTCCTCGCGCTTCCACTTGCTGCCGCGCGCGCTCAGGTCCAGCTCCATGCTCGTCAGCGTCGATGTCCAACGCGATCCGATCCGGTGTGAGAAGGTCGGAGAATGACGTCGAGGAAGGAAGCAGCATGCTTCAGTCGCGAAGGGTACGAATCGTACCCTTTGGGTTCTCGAAGGTACGAAACAGAAGAGACGCAGCGTCGCATGGATGACCTCATCATGCAGACCAGCATTCTGATTGATTGATGTGGCCCACAACATTATCCCGGCACTGCTGACAACCTTTGCACAACAATTGACTGTTGCTGCTGATGGTGCTGCTGGTGGCAAGGTGCTGGCCGGCACCCTCTCGTCTTGGAGACGGATGCGCTCGCTCGTCTTGTTGATCGGTTGGTCGTCGCTCTCTCGTCTTGTTGATCGGTCGGTCGTCGCTCTCTCGTATTCGCGGTCGGTCACTCCCCCGTTCACACACAAGCGGATCTTGATCAGTGCCCCTGCGGCGCACGATCGTCGAGGACCAACAGCAGATCTAGGCCATCAAGAAGAAAGAAGGGCGGTATGGCGTCGTTTTGCAGTGTCGTTTTCTTACGATACGCTTGTCTCGCTCTACGACGCCGACTACTCTCCGGTGCTCGTCGTGTCCTCGCGTTCAAGTCGGGCAAGGAGCGTTCCCGATCAGAGGAAGCGCTGGCGCAGCAGGCCCTGGGCGGCCGCGTTCTTGCCGGGCTGCACGGGCGCGAGCGCATCGATCTCGGCCCTGATCTCGGGCGTGATCTTGCTCGCGACGGCCAGGCTGCCCAGCGTCTCGCGCAGCTGCGCCGGGGTCCGGGCACCCAGCAGCACAGACGTCACGTGCTCGTTCGAGAGGCACCAGGCGATGGCCAGCTGCGCGAGGCTGCAGCCCAGCTTGTCCGCGATGGGCGAGATTGTCGCGGCCGTAGCCACCTTGGCGTCCGCGTCAGGGAGGACCGTACGCATGAACGGGTGCGCGAGCCTCGTGCCCTCGGGAACCCCGTGCGCGTACTTGCCCGACAGGATGCCGGAGCACAGCGGCGACCACGTCGTGAGCCCGAGCTTGTACTTGGCGTACAGGTCCGCGAACTGCACCTCGACCTTGGCGCGCTCCAGGATGTTGTACTGCGGCTGCTCGACGACCGGGCGGATGAGCCCCAGGCGGTCGGCGACCTCGCACGCCTCGGTGATCTGCAGGGCCGACCACTCGCTCGTGCCCCAGTAGAAGGCCAGGCCCTGGTCGATCAGGTGGTTCATCGCGCGCACGGTCTCCTCCACCGGCGTCATTGGCTCGGGCCGGTGGCAGAAGAGGACGTCCACGTACTCGAGCTGCAGGCGCCGGAGCGACGCCTTGGTGCCCTCGATGAGGTGCTTGCGCGACAGTCCTTGGTCGTTCGGCCCGCCCTCCACAAAGCCCTTGGTCCCGTTGTAGATCTTGGTCGTCACCACGAGGTCCTCGCGCTGCCAGAGACCGGCCTCCTGTCCCTTGCGGATGGCCGCGCCGAACATCTCCTCGGATTGGCCGTTGCCGTACATCTCGGCCGTGTCGAAGAGGTTGATCCCGTGCTCGAACGCCGTCTTCATGAGCTCATACCACGCGTCGACCGTGTAGCTCGGGTTGTAGTCCATCCACCCGCCGAGCGCGAGCTTGGAGACGAGCAGGCCCGAGTCGCCGAGGAAGCGGTACTTCATCTCGTGAGCAGGGGCGTTGGACGGCGGCGCCATGGGGAGTTGACAGGTGACTGGGCGGCGGCTGGAGCTGGAGGTGGCAGATTTGAAAGTGACAGACTCGGTCGGTCGGTCTGCACACCTCCGGTCTCGTCGGTCATTGGCGAACGTCACGTGGAGTCTGCGGAGGCGATGATCTGACCGGCGACGGTGCCTGGGTCATCACTTCCGCGAAGCACTAATTTAAGACCGGTTTCGGGGCTGCGTGGTGCGCATATGATTCATTCGCCGACTGCAAATCATGAAGTGATGCAGACTTGTAGTGATGTGGACAACGTCTTTCGAAGTTCAACGCTGTATGGATATGCAAGCGACCGATTCATTGCCAAGCTGACACGGGCCGGACAGTCAGCGCTTCTGGTGATTGACGAAGCGCAGGGCGAGCGCGGCGAGCAGGCGGAAGCCAACGATGAAGGCGAGCGTCACGCCGAAGTCGCGGCCGATGTTGGCGTACTGCATGTTGAACTGCGTCTCCAGAAACTGCTCGATCGTGGCGTCGCCCACCGACGGCGGCGCGTTCTGCAGCACGCGGCAGCCCACGTCCGAGGCGTGGACGCACTTGCCGAACGGCAGCGACGACATGATGGAGAGCGGGTAGCGGAACGGCGTCAGCGTGTACAGCCACTTGTAGCCGTGCGGGATGGCGCCGGCTGGCGGGTTGAAGCCCATGAGCAGGAACCAGATCATGTTGAGCGCCACGCTGGCGACAGCCGCCACGTCCAGGCTCGGGCAGAGGTACACCCACAGCTGGCCGATGTACGTGGACATGAGCACCGAGAGTGCGAGCGCCAGCCAGAACAGCACGCCCTCGGTGAAGCCGGAGAAGCCGACCATCGGATACGTGATGACGGTGAACACGAGCGTCGTGGCGAAGCAGTACGGGACCTCGACCAGCGTCGCGCCGACAAAGTACCAGAACGCGTTGTATGTCTGCGAGGCCCGTTCCCGGTAGAAGGATGAGCGGTCGTCGCAGGCGGTGGGCATGACCGCGTTCATCGCGATCAGAGAGTTGAACAGCGTCGCCACGCACACCATGCCGAGGCCCGACGTCACCTCGGTGTACGTCTGGAACTCCGAGCCGGCGAACATAATGCCGAAGAGCAGCGCCAAGACCACCGAGGTCACGAACCGCGACAAGTTGTACCCGGGTGTGCGCCAATATTGGTCGATGAAGCGCCGCACCACGAATGACATCTGCGTCGCGGAGCTCGCTGCCCTCTTCGACTCGAACGCGAGCATCGGGATACCGGGTGCTGGTTGACCAACCCCCTCTCTCATGAGCATATCCTGCAGTCCGCGGTGGAGATCGCTGCGTTCGAACAGCGCCACGAAGTCGGTTGTCACCGCTGCACCCTTGCTGCCCGACGCCTCAGGGACATGAGCAAGGGATGATTCCGTGGTGCTTGCCGCGTCGACGCCAGCACCGATGCACTCGAGCATCCATGTGCCCGGGTTGTAGTTCGGAGGAAGAGGGGCCACGCCGTCGATCGCCTCAAAGTACTGCACCAACGACTGGCTGCTCGCGCCGAGCTCTCCAAAGTACACCAACTGACCGCCGCGTTTCAGCAGTAGCAGCATGTCGAAGAGCGAGAACACTTCGTACGACGGCTGGTGGATCGTGCACACCACAGTTCGCCCAGTGTCCGCCACTTTGCGCACGCCCTCCATGATCACCTTGGCGGCTCGTGCGTCGAGACCGCTCGTTGGCTCGTCCAGGAACAAGACGCTCGGCTGGGCCGCGAGCTCGACGCCGATGGTCAGGCGCTTCATCTGCTCCACGGTCGACCCGCGCACGATGCGGTCTGCCAGCGGGCGGAGATCCAGCAGGTCCAGGCACTCGTCGACCGACTCGAGTTTTACGGACTTGGGCACGCTGGCGTCTTGGCGGAGAAATGCACTGAAGGTCAGCGCCTCGCGGAACGTGGCCGCGTCCGAGTGGATGTCCATCTGCTCGCAGTACCCCGTCGCGCGGCGGACGGCAATGTCGGACGCTGGGTGCCCATTCAGCAGCACCTGGCCGCGGATTTCTCCGCCCGTCTTCCGACCAGCGATCACGTCCATGAGGGTCGTCTTGCCCGCGCCGGACGCCCCCATGAGCGCAGTCATCTGCCCAGAGCAGGCGTAGCCAGAGATGCCTTTGAGCAGATCCAAGCGTCCGCCGCCCTTCGGGTCCTTCGGGTCAGCCACCGAGTACCACAGCTCTTTGAACGCCAAGGTCACCGGGACAAAGTTCTTCTCGTGCCGTGGCATGCTGACAACTGCCTCATCCCGACCGCTGCGAGGACTCTGAAGGGCGTGGTATGCGTCTTCGCGCTCGTCCTCGCCGTTGACAGAGGCGCTCGTAGACGTCGCTGGTGCTGCTGGCTGGTGGATGTGGTCGTCAAAACGCTGGTTCTCCAGCGCTCGGTAGCCGAGGCCGACGCACAGAACGTAGCAGGCGACCATGAAGACAATCCCATAGTAGACCCACCCGCTGGCAGACGGCACGCCGTAGACCTCGAGGTAGTACTCGCCCATGCTGCTCGCCCCATATGTCGCGCAGTAGTCGACACCCTCGTAGACGCAGCCGCTGAAAGGTCCACTGCGGTACTCGAGCACACCAAGCGCGCGGATGCACCAGGCGACAGGATCAAGCCAGTACAGCCAGATCAAGTACGCGGGCAGCGTATCGCGCGTCACCATGAAGCCGGCGAACATGATGAACACGACGACCGAGAGCAGCTGGAACGGCTCCGCGACGTGCATGTCGGGCGACGCGACCGCCAGGAAGAAGAACCAGCCCGCGAACGCGAGCGACGTGAGAATCAGCAGGAGCATGTAGATAACGTAGTTGAAGACCGCGGTGTGGAGCCCGCACATGAAGTACACGATGGTCCCGTAGAGGAAGCACTCGCAGAGGATGAGGGGGACCTGCGCGACCGACGCGGCCAGCACGTACGAGCTCGTCCGATAGAAATGGGCGTCGCGCTGCTTGTAGAACATGGGACGGCCCGACATGAACTGGGGGATGTTGGTGCCCTGATTGAAGCCCAGGAACTGGATCGACGAGAACAGCACGCCGAGCTTGACCTGCACCTTGGTCGCGTCCACCTGGTAGAACACCGACCCGTAGAAGAGGCCGACGAACAGCGCCATGGCGAGTCGCCCGCGCACGAACGACTGGTTCCGCCACAGCAGCAGCAGCTCGCGTCGCGCCAGCAGCTTGACTTCCTCCCAGAAGGTCAAGTTGAACGGCGGAGTGGCAACCAGTCGCTGCCGCTCCTGCTCCAGCTCGGCAGCGTCCGGTGACGCCTTCTCTCCAACTGTTTCCTCCAACTCGTGTAGCATCGCCTTGTACATGTCGGACGCGTGAAGCGCGTCAGCAAACTCCCTGGGCTCGGTGGGGATCTTGACTGCGCCGCGGACGTGGTGGTGCGACTGCTTGGGCGTGGCGATGTCGAGCAGGAAGTCGGCTTCGTCGCGCTCGGGGCGTCGAACGAGGCCGAGGCTCGCGAAGTGCGCGGCCACTTGCTCCCTCGGCCCTTGGTACATGACCTCGCCGTCCTTGAGCAGAATGACGTTGTCGAACAGCTCGTAGACCTCGGGCGGCGGCTGCAGCAGCGCCACGAGGATCGTCCGCTTGAGCCTGCGCGCCAGGCTGCGCTGGCTGCGGATGATGTCGAAAGTCGCGGCGGCGTCCAGCCCGGTGCTGATCTCGTCCATGGCCTTGACGAACCGCAGCCCGAACTCCATCTCGCCCGTCGTCACGCGCTTCCGCTCGCCGCCCGAGACGCCGCGCAGCAGCGCGTCCCCCACGATGGTGTCCTGGCAGCTCTGCAGTCCGAGCTGGCTGACCACGATGTCGGGGATGTGGAGGTTGAGCGCGCGGAAGGCCTCCTCCGCCGCTTCCTCCCGTCGGACGCGTGACTCGGAGCGCTGCGGGCGGGCGTTCGGTGCTGCGTCCGGGCGTTCAGGGGACAGGAACGTCTCGAGCGAGACACCGCCGCTGAAGGCGTGCGCGTACTCGAGCACCTCCTTGACGGTCAGCACCGGGAAGTGCTCGTCTCGCTGGGTCACGTACGACACGAACTGCGGTAGGTTGTGCCGCAGCTCGGCCCGATCGACGCCGTTGTACGCGACGCTGCCCGCGACGGCGACGTGCTTGTCGCGCTCGCCGCGGAACCGGCCGCTGAGCAGCTGGAGCAGCGTGGACTTGCCGCTGCCCGGGTGGCCGAGCACGAGCGTCATCTCGCCGGGGCGGAACACGGCGTTCACGTCGCGCAGGATGCTGCGGCGCACCGACTGGCGCGTGGCGCTCATCCGCGACAGCGCGAGCCGCAGCGTGTTGGGCAGCGTCGGCAGGGGGTGCGCGTGCTCGCCGGCGTCGGACGGCTCGCCCTCGGCGTGGCGCAGCACGACCGCCTCGGCCGAGACGCTCAGGCCGCGCACGCGCACCTCCATCTGCGGCAGCCCCGCGTCGAGCGCGGCCGAGAGCCTCGCCGCCACGTGCTGGTGGAGCGCGCCGTGGCCGTGCGCGAGCAGCGCCGAGGCCGAGTCGGCGGTGCCGAAGTCGATGGGCGCCGCCTCGAGGTTGACGGCCGAGGCCTGCCTCGTCCTGGGCATCTCCAGCTGCGGACAAGCGAGCGAGCGTGGCGGGTGCGGCCGAACCGGGCGAACCAGGACTGGCGAGCGCCGTCGAGACGCTCGGATCTCCGCGACTGGCGCGGCGACTATGCGGCCGGTCCGATCGCGGGAGATCGCGCGCTGGCACCGCACCGGCGCATAGGGCGGGGCCGCTCCCATCCGATCCCGCGTGCAACAGTGGGTCTCCTCATGGTGAGACTCACGCCGGTGGCGCCGGCCACGGGCAGCTGGGCGGTAACTTCATCCACGCGCGCTGGATAGCGCGGCAGTTCCGCGTGGATGTGCTGCAGTGGTCCCGATCGCGGTCGAGGGAGGAGAGAGAGTCGCGGGGCAGTCGGTGAAACGAAGCAGCGCTGTTCATACCCCTCACGAAACCACTAGCGCACTCTCACATGGACTCTACGGCGCGCTCCCGAGCCGGCGAGCCGGCGCGCTCAGCCCTGCAAGCCGTTGCCGCAGCTGCGGCAGAAGCGGGCGACGCCAGGGTTCTGCGTGCCGCACTCGCTGCACAGGCCGGGCACGGCGGCCGCCTTGGCCTTGGGCGGCGCCGGCCGCTCCTCGATGAGGTACGAGCCGGGCACGTAGCCGCGCTGGTTGTTGAAGGACACGAGCCACCAGCCGTCGTCGTCCTTCTGGAGAATGGTGACCTTATCGCCAGGATAAATAGTCAGCTGCGTCACGTCCTGCGCGTCGAAGCGGTATCCAGCGACGCCAGTTCCGATCGGGGTCATCTCGGCCCTGCACAGCGAGAGCGTCAGTCTGGGTCGCCAGGGACATCGGGCGGTTCGCGGCAGGTGGGTCCACGTACGGGGCGGGCGCCTGAGCGTAAGCGATGGCGTCGTGCTTGCACTTGGCGCACACTGCCTGGCCGTCGTGCTCGAAGAAACTCTCTGCTAGACGGAATGTCCGGGGAGAAACGGCACAAAGCAAGAGTGAGCGGTCTGTCGTCGCCGAGGCATCGCGACAAGTCGGGTGCGCGTACCCGACAGAGACGCGCTGCACTTGAAGCAGACGAAGCAGTCTGGGTGGTACAGGTTGTCGAGTGCCTTGACGACCTTGCCCTTGAGAACCTGCAGATGATGGCACCGAGACGTCAGTGATTCGCCTTTCACCGCAGCTTGTGGTGCATCGCCATTTGCTTACCTGGGTGCAACGGCAGCACTTCTTGCCGAACCGAGTCTGGTAGCACGCCTGGTGGAACGCCATGTTGTCCTTCTCTGCGTACCCGTCGTCCTCTGCGATCACGCGGCGACAGTGGCTGCACTTAAAGCACTGTGGGGAGCACACCGACGCGGCATGTTAGACACCGCACAGAACCGCAATTCAATGCGCGAAAAGTGCCTGCCCACCTCGTAGTGGAAGTACTGGTTCAAAGCACCCACGGCTTCGCCCTCCAGAACAAGGCCGCAGCCTCCGCAAAGCTCGCGGTCCTCGTCCTCGTCCGACAGGTACTCTTCGCGGTCCTCCTGCAGCGTCGAGCGACGAGGACGCTCCTTCGGCGCGCCGCCGTCAAGGGAGAGCCCGCTGATGTCGGAGATGCGGTTCTGGCCGCTGTTGAAGGCGTCGATCGACTCGAGGTCCAGCACCTCTGACAGCCGCATCGAATCGCGTCCTGTGTTCGAGAAGTTGTACTCGCTGTCGAGCACAGAGCCGAAGTCCGACACTTCCGACACGCGTTCGTGGCTCGACAAGTCGAGCGGCGTCGCCTCCAGGTCGAATTCGTCCAGGCCGGCTGTGCTCGAACGTTGCGAGTCGTACCCAGTACGCTTTGCACTAGCACCAGCCGAGGCGGCGGCAGCTTCCGCCTCGGCCTTCGCGCGAGCGGCCTCCTCGGCCTCCTTCGCACGCGCCGCAGCGGCAGCTGCCTCCGCTTCAGCCTTAGCGCGAGCAGCAGCCTCGGCCTCGGCCTTTGCGCGGGCAGCAGCTTCCATTTTCGCACGGGCGGCTTCTTCCTCCTCGCGAGCTTTCTTCTCAGCCAAAGCGCGAGCAGCCGCCTCCGCTGCCTCGCGCTCAGCCTTCTCCCTTGCAGCGCGCTCTCTCGCTTCGCGTTCCTCACGCTCTTTCCGCTCTACAGACGAAACGGCATCAACACAATCAGCACCTCGTCTTCGGTGTCAGTGACGAGTGGGATGCTAGAAGTACCTTTCTCGGCAACGCATGAGCCGCACACGAGCTTGTCGTTTTCAAACTTGGAACCAGCTGTGTCGAGCACGCCATCACGCATGAGTACACTAGCACTCCTTCGACGCAATCGGCGGATGCTCAGACTACCTTCGCCTGCCTGCTTGCTGCAGACCGAGCAGATCATGCACAAGCGGTGGAACGATCCTTCCCCAGCTTTGTAGACCCGTCCAAGGATTTCCTGTGTTACAACGAGGTCATGCCGAATCCTTCAGTCGACCTGAAAACCATTGCCCAACCGCCAGCGGTAAACCGACCAACCTTATCGCACACGTAGCAGTGCGCGACTGCCTGTCCACAGTCTGCGTGGTACGCCTAAGCATCCATAGAGCCGAAACAACACACAAACATTGTCAGCCTCAATTGAGCCGTCACAAACCGTCCGGGGACGAGAAATAGGCCGCGCTCGCACCTTTTTCTTGATCAGGATGTAGTCCTCGTCCTCTTCGATCGGCTCGCGACATCCTTTGCATAGCAGACACTGCAACAGAAAGCAAAACGCGAAAACCAGGCGCGCGCTGTTAGAGGTCTGCGCGCAAATTCGCACGGACGGATGCAACGAACAATCTCGTGGAAGATCTGGTCCTTGGCTGTCTTTGTGCGACCCAGGATTGTCTCCTTGCACGCAAAGCACTTGCGGAGCTTCCGAACATTCTGCGGCTTCTCGCCCATGCCGTCGCCCGCTCGGACATCGGCGCGCACTGGGCTGTTTCGAGCGCGCGGGAGTACAGGCGCTGGTGGGGTCCCTTCGAGCCCCAGCGGCGACGAGTACTCGACATTGGATTCGTTCTCGGCGGCCTGCGCAAGGGTGGCCGCGGACGACCGCGAATACTCCATGAAACGCTGGTTCGACGCTTCTCGTGCGGCAAGGATGGCGGTATCCGGAACGGCCACGAACGGATTGTCGATGCGGATGTACGAGCCGGGCACCAAGCCTTTCTCGCCGTCCTTGATCACAAACCACCAGCCGTCCGGGTCCTGTCGAGAGACATCACAGCGCAGAGTGAGGTTATTGCTCTCCACCGCATGTCATCGACTGCAGAGTGCTCGTGGTGCGATGCGCGGCGTTAGTTCACGTTGCCACTGCGATGATTCACGCACCTTGCGAACCACCTCGACCTCGTCTCCCTTGGTCAGCTTGAGTTGCGTCGTGCTATCCTGTCACGCGCCAACGGAAGTACAGCAGCATTTCGCGAGTGAGTCGCTGCGACTCGTCAAACAGTGCGGGTGTGCGCGGCTGTCGGACCTGCGGGATGAAGTTGAACAGCGCCGTCGCCTTCTCCTTGCGCGGGCGCTCGACTACCACCGGCGACACTCTATGCAGCGCACGCACGCGTGAGTCGTCGCGAGCGGAAGCACGCGGCCAGCGACCGCGTCACACGTCGGCACTCGGCACTCACCCCATCGACTGGATGCGTGCCGCGGTTGTGAAGGCGCTGGGCACCGCCGAGACGCTCGGGTTGCTCCCGCCCGCCGCCGGCACCTTCCACTTGTTGGTGGTCACTCCCGCAACCTGTCGAGGAGCGTCCGCCCCCAGTCAGCCGGACCCACCCGCGGACACTCACGCCCAAAACACGCCCGAACGCACCGCCTTCTCGCCGCACTTGGCGCAGGCGTCGCCCTCGGCCGGCTCGCCGCATCTGCCGCGCCGCACAACGCGTCCGTCAGTCCGCCGCGCGTGTCGCTCCCTCCCGCCGCCCCAGCGCCACGCACCGCTGGCAGAAGGCCGGCATCGCTCGCTCGCTCGCTCGCTCGCCTGCCCTGTGGTCTCCGCCGCCCTGTGGTCGTCTCCGCCCCGCGCGCCCGTCGGTCCGTCGGTCCGTCGGTCCGTCGGGCTGTCGGTCCGTCGGCGCTGCGTCCGCCTTCCTGCGCGGGCGTCGGACTTTCCCAAGCCGCGTGCTTTCTCACTCTGACGGTCGGCCGGTCGCACTTTCACCCGCTCCCCTGAACAAGCAACCGCCGTGTGCCCCCCCCTTCTCGCCCCTCGCGATTTGACGGTCGGGAGGACGGCCCCGCCACGGTCGTGCCCCCAACTGGCAACGTGAGCAATGTGATGGGCATCACAAGACACCACTCCTCCGAGCCGATCAGACTCAGATGTGGACCATACTGAGCTGCAGTCAACGAGCTGATCCGAACGATTGCACGCGTTCTGAGAAACCAGAGACAGTGCGCAAAGTCTGCCCTGCGTCGCGCGTCACCCTCAGCCTTGAGATGCGAGGCGCAATACCACGAACGACGGGAAGAGCGCTGGATTGGAAGGGCGATGGCCATGCAATCGGCCGTGCACCGCGATAAAATTGAACTGCGTTCAGCAACACGACAGGTCCAATTCCATATACAACAGAAAATGCAAACCTCGGCAGTCGTCATTGAAACTTTGTGTGGCTTCAGAACCATGTTCAGCACTGGAACTCTTGATCCCAAAATAATCCATTCATATCGCGGAATATGCAGGCTGATCAAAGCAGCAATAAACTTTTAATCGAAAGTGACATCTCAAAACGTGATGATGGCAAGCATGGCCGTCAAACACGTGACTTTGTCACAGAGGAAGGGGAGTACAAAATTACCAAGATCTAGAAAATGCCAAAAAAAAGACCCACATTTCCAGACAGGACAGTGGCGATTTATTTTGCTTGTTTGACAATGAAAATGATCGAACTTACGGAGTTGGGGGGGGGGGCGATC
>JAADYF010000511.1:0-19397 GCA_023338175.1 Phytopythium delawarense
CTTCAGATCCCTCGCAGTACTGGGTACATCTCCACGCGTGGGACCTGCTGGCCCACATCGGACGGCCCGATGAAAAGTGCAACTGCAACGGCTTCTAGCGAACTCCACAGCCCAATGCCAATCAATATACTGAGGACGAGTGCACGACGTTCTTACCTTGCCTCAAGCAGCCGATCACGGGGCCGCCGCCTTCTCTTCGAGCTCGTCCTCGTCCGCGAGTCCCCGGGTGCCCACGAACGTCGTGGACGTGGTCGCCATCGTCGTCGTCGTGCTCGTCATGGTCACGCCCGACAGCGAGAGGCCGCCGAAGAGCGAGGACGTCGCGGTCGCGGCCGCCGACTCGGACGGGTCCTCGCTCTCGCTGCGAGGCGTCGCCGACGCGCGTCGACTCGTCGACTCGCTGTGGTCCGACAACTCCAAGATCGTCATGGGCGTGTCGCCCGCGCTCTTGGGAGCCTCCTCGACCTCTTCCTCCGTCTCTTCCTCGACCTTTTCCTCAATCATTTCGGTCTCGGTGGCAACCATTTCGATCGCAACGACTTCGGTTTCGGTGGCGACCACTTCGGTCTCAACCACTTCGGTCGTGTCGCCGCTGAATTGCAGTCCGCCGAAGAGACTGGTGGGTTTCTCCTCCGCTTCGGCTCGCTCGTCTTCGTGAGGAGCAGGGCCATCGTTCGCCTCCGGCGTGTTCTCCTTCTCTTCATCGACGGGGTCGATGCTTGGGATCGGCGCCGACTCGTCCTTGGAGTGAGAAACGCCGCCGCTCAGCTGAAGGCCACTGAACATGGACCCAGCCGCGCTGCTTGCGCCAACCATCTCCGGCGACAGCTCGTGAGTTGGACGCTCACCGAAGAACGAGTCCTTCATGCGCGATGAAGTGGGCGACTCGGCGACAGTCGTCGTAGCAACAGTCGTGGTCGTCGTGACGATCCCCACCGTCTCGATGGCGACAGCACTCGAGTCCACCACCTCGGCATGCTCCGAGCCAGTCGACTCGTCCTTCGAGCCCGCCGACCCGTTGCTGAGCTGCAGACCACCGAACAGTGAGCCTTCCGCAGCTGGAGCGACCTGGCTGTCGATCGACTGGGCCGACGAGTTGAGCGCGAGACCACCAAAGAGACCGCCGACGGCGCTCGTGCCGACGCTTCCAGGTGCCTCGTGCTCGCTGTGCACGCTCTTGTGCTCGCTGTGAGTGTCCGAGTGGAGAGACGTCGACGAGTGCGCCTTGATCCCAAGACCACCGAAGAGGCCGCCAGCAGGAGCAGCAGCAGGCTCTTTCGTGCGCTCTGGACTCGAAGTCGCAGCGTCCTCCGTCTCAGCTGCTTGGTCTTCCAGCAACTCCTGCAGTTCCTGCTCCTCCGCGCGAAGATCTTCCAGCTCGGCGTCATACGTCGCGGCAGTCTCGTAGTCCTCGTTCTCGGTTGCTAGCTCAATCTGCTGCTCCAGCATCTTGATACGCAGCTGCACGTTTTCCAGCTCGACGCTCAGGTCTGGTTCGTTGTCTGCAGCGGCGATAACCGGGCTGCTGAACTCTTGGTGGCCGTACTGCTCGCTGGCATCCTCCTCATGATCCTCGGCTTCACCCGACACGTTCTCGATACTGTCCTCTTCCTCCTCTTCTTCCTCTTCTTCACTATCCAGCTCTTGGGTCGCCTGCTCTTCCACCTTTGGCGCAGTCTGGGTCAAGGCCAAAATCGACTCGCGCCGCCGCTTCAGAATCTCCACCTTCTCATCCAGCTGCGCCGCGAGCTCGTAGTCCTCGTTCTCAGTAGCGGTCTCAATCATGCCCTCCAGCTCCGTCAGCTTGAAGGAAATGTCCTCCAGCGCCTTCTCGCCATCCCCAATCGTGTTGACGTCGTTGGACACGGCGCCGCTTTCCAGGGATCCAACACCAGCGACGGCGCTCGACTCATGGTAGTCGCCGTCAACCGACTCGTCCTCCTCCTCGTCGCTCTCGTCCTCCGGCTCATCTTTCGACGGGTCCGACACGTCGTACTTCTTCTCAAGCGCCTCCACCTGCACCATGCAGGCGTCATACTCAGCCTGAACCAACAGCAAAGCGGACGATCTAAAGTCGATGCCGTCATCCGCCGCCGGGCCTTCCGTTTTGCACTTCTCCAGCCGACGGAGAGACGAACGCAGGTGCTTCGCCTCCTTCCACAGCTCCGAGAGCGAGTTGAGCTCGAGCTGCTTCTCCACGCTCTTCAGCTCTTCCTTCTTCACCTCGAACTCCGTCTCCTGCTTCGTGATGCGCTCCTTCAAGTCTTGTAGCTCCATCTCTACGACCTCGACCATTTCTTCAGCCGAGCTGCGGTCCTTCTCCAGCGCCTTGATGTCCTTGGAGATCCGTGCCGCTTCCTTGAAATTCCGCTGTGCAGCTGCCGTCTTCTTCTCCTGCTCTAGTCGCGGGATCATCGCTTCGGCCGAGGCAATCGCGTTACGATGGATCGACAGCGACTTCTCCTGCTCGTCGTGCTGATTCCGCAGAATCATGAATCTCTGCTCGGCCACCGCAACCGCATCGTTCAGCGTACTCAGTTCGGCCGTGTGCTGCCGCTTCCGAACGATCGATTGATCACGACGCGTCTCCTGAACCTCTAGCACGCTCGCCAGCAACGCGGCCGCGCGCATTTCCTTCCGAACAGCAGTAATCCGCTTCCCGATTGTGGAGATATTGGACTCATACCGAGTGATCCGCTCCTTGAATTCATCGCGCTGCTGCACGAGCTGCTCGCCATCAGATTCCACTTCCACCTTCGTCTTCAAGATGCCCTGCTCACGGTCAGCAATGCGCTTCAGCTGCCGCGAGTACCGACCGCGCACAACGTCGATGTCGCGCTGCGCCACGTCAATCGCGCTCTGGATCTCGTGGACGCGGTCGAGCTTGAGCTTGAGCTGCCGTTCAAGCTCACGCACTTCCTCCTCGACAATCTCCTTCTCCTCCTTCAGCTTTGCCTGGAGTGCAAACTCCGAGCTGCACTGCTCGTCGATCGTCTGTTCAATCTCGAGCTTCTCAGCGGCAACGTGCTCCAGATTGACCGTCACGTGATGCATCTCCGTGTCGATCCGCTCCGCTTCGAACTGCAGCTGTTCCGACTCGTCCGACTCATACTTCTTGAACTCCATCTGCAAGTTTGATCGCTCGGTCTCCTGGTCGTCGCGGAACTTCTCCAGCTCACGTAGCGTTCCTCGCGTGCTCTTCAACTGGTTGGCAAACGCCTTCTCCTTGCCCTTGACAAACGCCGCCAGCTCGCTGTCCACCTTCCGGATGTCGCTCTCCGTGAGTGAAATGAGGTGCTTCACGCTGTTGATCGTGCCGTTCAGCGCGTCGGCCTTTTCGAAGTCCTCGACTTCCACGGCATGGTGCTGCTGCGCCTCGACGTCTCGCAGGTCAATCTCGTACTGCGTGAGCTGGTTCGCGAGCTGCGCCTTGCGCTCCAGAATTCGGTTCTCTTCATCGTTCTGCTTCTGCACGCTTTCACGGAAGCTCAGTGCACTCTCATTGAAGTCGCGAAGCGTGATCAGCAGCCGCTCTTCGGGGGTAGGAGGAGCAACCGGGGCGGGAGAAGGCGTCGGCTTCTCCGGCGCAACATGCGATGGCGCAACAGGCTCCTCAGCGATCGGAGGCGACAATTCAGGGGTCTCCGCATCATTCGTGCTGTGGATGTGAAGCCCAGACAAGACGCTGCCACGCGCGGTGTCAGCCTTGGAAGCCTTGGGCGACCCGCTTGCCCCGTGGACCGTGAGACCCGTCAGCACTCCCGTGGTCGGCTTGGTATGGACCGTCAAGCCGCTCAGTACAGACCCTGACGTCACCGGCGGGAGCAAATGCGCCAAGTCAGTCGGGTTCGATGGCATGCGCTGAGAGTCCGATCTCTCAGTGGAGGACTTCCGCCCGGTGCCTTGCTGCTGCTGTTGCAGAATTTCATCCTCCGTCAGATCTCCGCGCTGCAACGCTGCGATCGACTCGTCCGAGAGTTGGCGGCCGAAGCCCGGGCGGAACGACTTCTTCTTCTTCCTGACCACCTTCGAGCTCGATCGAGAGCTCACGCTCGAGGTGGCGCTTCCGGCGCTCCCACGCATAGAAGCACCTGCCGCCCCGATGTTGGCAGAGGCGGCACCACCGCCCGCAACGTCCAGGTAATTGAATGATCCCGTCCTCTGGGACGGCGTTCTCCTGCGCTCGGCATTGTTGTTGCCCAACATGGCGCTCGCACCGGCAGGACTGGGTGCCTCGTGGCCCAGCGTCAAGCCAGCGCCAGCAGCCGCACCGCCCGCGGCGACATCCAACCCGCTGAACAAGCTTCCTGTCGCCGGAGCAGCAGCGGCGGCGGGAGGCTGCGGACCTCCGTACGACCCGCCCGCCGCGCTCGCGTTGCCTCCGTACCCACCGCCGTATTGGGCAGGCTGGTACGTGCTTGCGCCTCCAGCAGGGGCCTTGAGCGCCATGCCGCCGAACATGTCGCCGCCGCCGCCAGCCGCGGGCTCCGGCGCGTTCCCATAGGACGACGACGAGTACGTCGGCGCTGTCTGCGGCCGGTTGGTGTATCCTGGCGCGCCGTTGGCCCCGGGCACGCCGTTGCCGCCCGCGCCAAGCGCCTGCGTGGACGCGGGCTTGGCGACCGGAGGGGGCAGGTTGAAGAACCCCCCGCCGGTCGGTTCCTCCATCGCCGCGCTGCCTACCGCACCTGGTTGCGAGTGGCGGTGGCCGGGCGGGCCGCCCTTGCCGCCGTCCTCCTTGTTCTTAAAGAACCGGCCGAACATGCTTCACTCTCCCCTCGCTCTGCTTTGCAAGCATCACACGACCCGCAAGGAGTTAGAGCGCTTCATCAGGGCGGCAAGGACACGCCGAGAGGCCCAGTCTCATCCATCCGCCACGCACCCAAAGTCGTCTCGCTCGCCTCGCACTTGCCGCGAAAGCTGGCCGATCGCCGCCGTCGCCGTCTCTTCTCCCCCTTCTCGCCGCTCGTCGCTCGCCTGCTGACACTCCAGCGACCGACACGCTCGCTCCACCGCCCAAGATGAACGTGTGCTCGCTCGTGGACCGGAGAGGAAGCGAGGCGCTGCGTCCGATCGATGCACGTGGCGACACTTTCTCCAGCGCCTCCCTCCGTCTTTCCCTGTTGTGATTTTGCCATCGATATCCCCCCTCGAACAGAGTCACCACCGACAGATACCGGTATTGAGACCGGTATGAATACCTGGGTAACCGGTTCCCTCAAAAGTGACGCTCCGCAAAAAAACGATGACGGGATTACACTGGACAACATAATGCGGATTTCAAGCAAATCCAGATGATTCCTTCGAGCACCGACAGCTACCGGTTTTGATACCGATTTTAGCAGAGAAGCTCTGGATGTGCTCGCAATGCCGTCCAGACGAAAATGGCGAGCATCGAGCTGCCCGATGCAAGCATCAAGCGCTGCCCCTCGTCGTCGTCGTCGCCATCGTCGGTGCCATGGACGCAACTGGTGTGATCCAAGGCGCCGAGCGCGTCCAGTTGCACCAACGAGCACTTCAACCGGGTCTAGCACCAAGCAAGTTGAAGCAGAAAACTTCAGAACCCGTTCATATAGGGATTTGTATACCTCGTCATGGCTACAACATCATCATCCGGCGAACGCCAACAGGTCTAATATCTTGAAAGTGCATGGGATCAATCACGCGAACACGCGCGGGGTGCCGACCGGCGACGCGGGTGGCGACGACGACGACGGGTACCACGGACGCACGTCCCTCGAGCTCGCGGACGAGTGCGACGTGCTCATGCTGCCCAGGATGGAGATGGCCTCCGGGGGCGTCGAGTGGTCCGGCGCGGGCTCCACGTCGTCCATCCACCCGTCAATGTCGCTGCCCGACAGTCGCCGGACGGCGCCTCCGTCGTCGTCGTTGGCGCCCCGCGAAGCCCGAGTCGCCTTGGGCTTGCTTGACATCAGGTTCTTCATGTACGCGCGGATGTTACCCGCCTCGGGGTTCAGCATCGCGATGTCCTCGATGGTCGTCGCCGCCAGGTCCTCCAGGATCGGCGGCGAGTCGTCCTCCGGGATCTCCGACAACGACGCCGCCGCGTAGCTCGCCTCGAGCGCGTTGCTGCCGCTGCTGGTCGTTGTCGTGGTCGGGGCGGCGAGCATCTTCTTGGGCGGGAACGAGCCCATTGTGAACACGCAGTAGCTGACTCGGCGCACGCACGTGACACACACGCGGTGCTTCCCGACGACGCCGACCGTCTTCTCGATCGCCTGCGCGCTCGAGCACTTGCGGCACGTGTAGTGGCCGCATAGTCGGCAGAAGTACTTCTTGCGCAGCATGCTGAATGGGATGTAGCACGCGGAGCAGTACGCGACTTGCGTGTTGGACCCTTCCGATGGGGTGGGGACGAGCGGGTAGTACCCGAGCCGACGCCGCAGCACGACCGACTCGAGCGCGCACGTCTTCATCGCCATGGCGCGCAGCAGCTGGACCGCCGACTGCGAGACCTTGCGTGTCGCCGCGCGAAGGTCCCGCCGAACGCTTGCGTAGAAGAACAGGCGCGTGAACTTCTCCTCCGAGTCTTCCTGCAAGATATACCCGACCGTGATACCGTGGAGTTCGCGCCGGCGGTCGCGGTCGTTCGGACTCGAGTGCATGTGCTGCTGGTGCGTGTGGCGGCTGCTAGACCCCGCGGTGGACGACGACATGGACACGGACGACGGATCCTCGTCGTCGTCGTCGTCGTCGTCCCCCATATCGTCCATGGTCCGAAGCACGCGAATGACCGCCTTGTCGTCGATTTTCTCCTCCAGGAAGTCCAAGAAGCACATATTGCGCTGCTTCCAGACCAGTCCGTGCTTCTGCAGCAGGGAGACGGCGTTCAACGACAGCTTGGCCGTTCTCAGCTGTGGGAGGTACGCCGGGAAGCTGGGGCGTCGCGCAGGGATCGAGCTACGGCGCTGATGGGCCGCGCCGGACGCGCGGCCAGCCATCATGGGACTGCAGTCCACTGACCGGAGCCCGACGCCATAGACGTACAGGTCGCCAAAGAGCGCCTCCATGCTGCGGTGGAACTCGTTCACGTGGTCCGTGGCGAACACGTTCATGATCTCGCGCAGACTGCACGGCAGGTTGAGCTTGGCGACAACGCTGTACTCGTCTTTCGCGGCGCTGGACGAGTCGAACACCTGGCAGTCGGGCTTGGAGCGCACGAGCGGCTTCCACTTGCCCACCATGACCTGCCGCTTGGCCACCGCCTCTATCTGCTTCTTCGCCTGCCGCGCGTGCGCGATCAGCACGCCGTCTTCCACCTGCGACGACGTCGAGTACGTGGACGACGAGAGCAGCCGCTGCTCGAGCGCGGTCGAGCTCGCCGCCGCCGCCGCGGACGGGCGGAGCGAGAGCCGAAACACCTGCGAGGACGACGACACGGACGACGACCAGGACCCGAGCGACCGGAGCACGCGCGGCCCGACCGCAGCCGAGGCGTTCTCTTCCGTGGACTCTCGCTGCTTGTGTACCTGCGCGGGACGCGGTGGCGTGCTCGGCGTCCGGCGGTTCTCGGACGGCTGTGGCCTTGTTCTAGCGTCGCTCACGGTCTCCGACTGCTTCCGGGGTCGGCGGCGGTTTGAAGGCGGCGGAGGCGCTGGCCTCGACGGCCCCGCGCGGCTCTCGCTTCCTGCCGCGCATCTGCGTCTGCCCATGCCCGTGGGCCGGAAGGACAGGTCGTCGGCGCACGACTCGTCCTCACTGGTCGTGTCGGGCACGAAGCGCGCGCGGTTCTGCTCGTGGTCGCCGCTGTCCAGGAAGCGCACGCTGCTGGCCATGCTGCTGGGCCCCGAGGACGCCTGCAGCGAGCCCGCGGACGCCGAGAAGGCCGCCGACAGCGAGAACGGCGGCCGTCCGTCCGCTGCGCGCTTCTTGCCGCGCTTCTTCATGCCCGCGCCGGCGCCGGTGCCGGCCGCCAGGCGCACCGTAGGGCACGCTCCGCCGCGCCGACCGGAGCGCGCAACGAGCACTGAGGCGCCCGCATCCTGCGCTGGCATGCCGTCGCCGCCTCGTCCGCTGCTTCTGCTTCTTCTTCTTCTTCTTCTGCTTCTCCGGCGTCGTCTGCCGCTGCTTGCTGCTCGCGAGGACAGGCGCGTGAGTCACTCGGCGCGTGGGCGGACCAAAGACGCAGTGGAACCCCTTCAGGCGGCCGCCGGGAGCCGCGAGATAGAGACAGCGACTGGCCTGAGGCTTCTGCCGAGCGCGTTCCTTCCGCGAAGCGAGGAAGCCCAAGGTGATGCGTCCATGAGGCGCGTGAGATAAATGACTTGCGGTTTGTAGATCGCTTCTCAGCTAGGAAAAAGTCCTAACATTGTGTTCCGGACGTAAGATTGGCACATGTTTGGGCCACGACACTGCTGCACCTCGATTGCCGCTCCGCTTGGCGCTGACATTAACGCACCGATACCACGACTCACAGGCTGAACATGCGATACCAGCAGGTCATGACGGGACTGGAAGAAGTTCTGTCAAACAGGATCTCCACGGGTCCAATCCGAAGGTTGTGTTGACGCAATGCATGATATCGGACTCGATCACGGCTTTGTTCGGTCCGACAACTCCTTGCGACTCGATGAACGAAAGCACCAGCAATCTCAAATGGAGGAACGCGCATGGTGCGTGCTGACAAAACATGCACTACCGCAGATCGCTGGTGTGTGGACGCTGCAGCGAACTCACACCTATTGCTCGAATCACTGACGAGCTGTCCTCTCCAGTCGGTCATAGCGAACACCCACGACGCGGACGCGGCTCTTGACGCTTGGCCTAAGTGAACTGCGACTCCGGTCCAGGAACGCCGTCTCCACCACCTCGCGCCAGGACGAGTCGGACACTGGCGACTTGAACGCCTTCAGAATATCTAGAGACACCACATACCAGAGCTCGATCGTGCCCACCTCCACGTCGTGCTCTTTCAGCATATTGAGCACGCCGCGGAATGGCTCGGCGTCGTACGAGTGTGTGGTCGCGCGAGTCACTTGCAGGAAGATGTATCGTGGGCGAGACGGGTTCTCTTCGTCCTGTCTGATGTAGACGGCATCGTAGCCAGCTTGGTTCCACTTGGTCGGCACGTAGCATTGATCGAGGTCGGTGATCTTGTCGTCCTTGGGGATCACGTCGCGTGTTGGATCAAACACATTGACTGCACACTGCTTCAACGCGTTCACCGTATTTGGCTGGGCTTGGTATCGGTACTGAAGGTCATGAAATTGCACTGACGCCACGACCCACGCCTCGAACAGGTGGCCGTCCATCGCGGGGTTGACAGAACAAAGGTTCGCAAACTTTAAGATTCGACTGGGGCCCAGCCGAATCGCGATTAGTCGCATTGCGAACGCGCTCACAACTTCGGATCTGAAGTTGGCTTCCGTTCGCCCGCCAATGTCATAATGAGCGAGGAGTCGATTGATGGCACCTTCAGAGCTACCACCGAGGCTACCGTTGCCAAGCAGCTCCACATTTCCCACGGCATCCACCAATTTCACCAACATCGTCTTCACTTCCTCCGTCGTGATCGCGAACATCGCTCGAGCGCTGCCACCAGCCACGTAGTGTTTTTCATCCACGAGCTTCTGGCGGTAATCGATGTCTGGGACCTCCTCAATGTCAAAGGCGGGCATGACCGAACGGAAGAACTGGTTGTCCATCACTGCCTCTCGGTACTCCTCAAGCCGCCATGACGAGAGCTTGAATAGCATCTCATCGAGCATTCTCGTTTTGCCGTTCTGGCGCGACGGCATGACCGTGGGCGGCATCGGAAGGGATTCCAACTCGTCAATCCTGTATTGTTTGCCGGCTGACACCATGGATGTCACGCACACGAGTCGACGGTGACATCGACGGTCGAGCTGCCATGCCATGAGCTTGTCGGTAACTCTCGTGCAGCGACCAGATTGGCCATCATTCAAATAGCCGTCG
This sequence comes from Phytopythium delawarense, assembly GCA_023338175.1. Taxonomy (NCBI): domain Eukaryota; phylum Oomycota; class Peronosporomycetes; order Pythiales; family Pythiaceae; genus Phytopythium; species Phytopythium delawarense. The sequence continues at coordinate 9,937 of JAADYF010000511.1, forward strand.
AGAAATACGAACAGTCCTCGTTGAGCACCACACGACGGCACAGTAAACGCCGACGCAGCAAACGATGACTCGAGGAGACCGTCGGCATCCTCCGATTTCGACGCCAATTCACACGACGACACCACGCGAGACGTCTCGAGCAGGCTGTCAACGTCGTCCGGCGAGTTGAACTCGCACGTCCACTTCACGCCGCCTTCAAACTTGACACACACGAAACTCGCCCTTCCTTGCTTGCGTCGATGGTGGATCCACACTACGTCCCACCACACGCGGTCGACGACACCACACGCGAAAGCAAATGCCGCCCACGATTTCCCGGTGCCAGGATCTCCGTAGATCTTTAGAACTGCTGCGCATTGGACGGAGTCGCGTTCGATCTCGTCCCACTGCTCTTGTACTGCTTTCCGGCGGTAGATCCACAAGTCCTCGCCTGGCCGTGTGTCTTTTAGCCCAGACTTCTGGATATAGCGCTCGGGGATGCATAGGAATGGCGCGTTGTTGCTCTCGTCGTAGTCGAGCTGTGGACAATTATCCGACGCGAAGGCCCAGTCGATAGCACGGGCCGCCTTCTTCGGGGGATGCACCGACTCGAGGGCCGTCCCGTTCACATCAGCGATCGAGCGCGTTGTCCCCACAGTCGTTGTCGAGACCGTTGCCTCGTTCGGACGCACTGCGAGCACGTGAACTGCGTTGCGTCTCGGTTTCCTCGGAAAATAGTGTCCGACATCGAGGATGGGACTCAACGGCTCGGCTGCCAAATACGGCGAGTCCCTCGGGAAGTCTGGTCGCTGCAGTGCCTTCAACGCCGGGTCATCGTGCTCCAGCCACCCGACACCGTCGAGCTTGCCGAGATACAGCTTGAGCCTCGGCGCAGGAAACGCGAGCTGGAAAGCCGCCGCCATGGCCTTCTTGAGGTCGTCGATACTGTCGCTGCCATCGATGTCGACGGACGTGATGTCGTCCGAGCCAACGATCGAGACGAACAACTTGACCATGTTGCCGCTTGGTTGCTGCTCGCTGGGTTGCTCGCGGGGATGCCGGAGAAAGTGCAGTGAAGAGTGAGAAAGGCAACGAGCGAATGTTGGGATTCAAATTTGAATTGTCAACACCGCCACAGTTCCAGAGCTTTCTCCAAATCAATTATTACTTGGAGCATTGCGCATCTATCCTTCGAGCACTTGGACAAGCGCTCGGATCGGATAGCCATGCAGCGGACGCTCAAGCGCGCGCTGCGCTTCGCCGGCGTGGGGCTCCACTCTGGACGGCCCGCGCACGTGGAGGTGTGTCCGTCGCCGGCGGGCTCGGGCGTCGTGTTCCACGCCGGCAACGCCTCCAACGCGGGCGTCTCCGCGACGATCGACAACGTCGAGCGCGCCTCGAGCCAGCTGTGCACGCGGCTCGCGTCGCGCTGCAGGGCCAAGCCCGCGAGCGTCTCGGTCTCGACGGTGGAGCACCTGCTGGCGGCGCTGGCTGCGGCCAGAGTCACGAACGCGAGCGTCATCGTGACTTCGTCGGGCCAGGAGGGGAAGGGAGCGGTCGAGGTCCCAATTCTGGACGGGAGCAGCGCCGAGTTCATGCGCGGGATCCAGGACGCCGGCGTCGAGACGTTGGGCGGCGAGACGCTCGGCTACGTCAAGATCGTGCGGCCAGTCCAAGTGTTGCAGTGCGACAAGGCTGCGTGGTTCCTTCCCCGACCGGAGGCGCTGGGCGGCGCCGCGAACGCTAGCGACGCGCCTGTGCTCGACTTGTCGATCCACGTCAACTTTGAGCACAAGGGGCTGGGCTTGCGCTCGTGCCGGTTCACGCTCGGCGCTGACGCAGAGGCGAATGCGTCGGCGTTCCTGCGGGAGATTGCGCCCGCGAGGACGTTCACGTTCGAGGACGAGGTCGAGTGGATGCGTGCGCACGGACTGGCGCTTGGCGGGTCGCTCTACAACGCCGTCGTGTTCAGCAAAGCGTCAGCTGTAGCTGCAGATGGCATGGTGGCTGCATTTGAACGCGTCAAGGTGCTGAACAAGGAGGGGCTGCGCTTTCCCGACGAGTGGACACGGCACAAGATGCTGGACTGTATCGGCGACCTCTCGCTCGCTGGCCGACCTCTTCACGGGTACTTCTTCGCCACGAGCCCCGGCCACGCGCTGACGCACGAACTGCTGCGCGAGCTGTATAGCGACGAGAGGAACTACGAGATCTGCGAATAGAGTTGAGACTCAATCGAGGGTGTGTTCCGAAATGGGTCGTCCTACTTGTCCGGGTGCGTCTGTGAAACCTCAGCATCCAGGTGTGCAGCAGGACGAACTCACGCACAGCACTGTGTCGTAATGGAGCGTGTTGAGCGAGTGCTTAAGCAACATGGCTCGAATACCGAGGAAGAGGGTGTGTCGCTCGAAGGCTCGCTTAGTCGAAGAACGAGCGCGTGTTCACCGGGTTCTTGGCCATGTTGGCGATCACCCTGCGGTGCGAGCGCCAGGCCTCGTCGTCCTTGAGCGCAAGTTCCGGGTGCTTGCGGATCTCGCGGTTCACCTTGACGTCGGGGCACCGCGTCAGGTGGCGCACGCCCGTCGACGTCAGCATCACCACGCCGGCCGAGATGAGGAACAGCAGCGGGTACGTCTGGCCACCGCAGCGAACGTCAGCTACGTGCCCAACACGCCACAGATCGACCAAACGATGGCGAACGCACCGACGAGTCGCCCAGCCAAACGGCAGAGCCCTTCTTGGCAGCGTTGCGAGCGGCCGGGATCATCTTGGACTGGAGGAATCACTTGTGGGAACTCGGGAAGGCTTGGGCGGAGCTCGGCGAAAGCGTAAATGAGGAAGGAGGAGGATCGAAAAGGAGGGAGACTCGAGGTGGTGGCCTGTATCTTGGCTTCAGTATGGATTGTTAAAGCGCTCCTCGCTCGCTGTTAAACCTTTCGTCAGTCCGCAACTTCAACATCCAGGTTCAACCCGATAAAGCCTTCATGACATAATAAACAGTATCAGATAGTATGTCTTCGAAATGTTTTATATGGATCATTTGCAAGAACACATGCTTTTATCAAGCATACACTGCGTGAAGTTGTATTATCAGTGAAATCTTCGAATTATCAGGTTTGCCGAGCAGTTGGACGGACCATCGGTACGGTACGCGCTTGTGGAAGATCGCCACGACCGTTTGCCACCTGCGGCGCAGTCTTGGAGATCTTCAGGATGCCGACCGACCAGCAGGCCGAAGCGCAGACCACGGGGCTCACGGGGCTCACCTGGCGTCGCCTCGCCAACAAGCGCGCGGCTCTCCAGGTTGGCTTGCCTGTCCACTTGCAGATGGCTGCGCTCATCGGTCATGCCCTCGACCTGGACAGCATGTTGATGGAGATCAAAGCAGATGAACACAAATGGTGAGGTATCCATGTGAACACGCGCTCCCAGCATTCTTGTGGGTCCTCTCCACAGTCGTGGCCAGCTCAGTCGCCGGTCGGCCGCTCCCGGGCCTTGCGGTTGCGGTAGATGCGAGCGCGCTTCCTCCGCTCCTTCTCGAGAAACGCGGACGCGATCAGCTGGTCCTCAGCCGACATGGTCACGCCCAGCTTGAGCTTGCACCGGATCGAGTGGCTGCGCTTGGACGCGCGGCTGAAGAACTGGTGGCAGAACTCGCACTCGATTTGCTCGCGGCGCCGCTCCGCGCGGAGGCGCAGGCGCTGCTTCTCAGCCTCGGAGCGCAACGCCTCGAACGGCTTCTTGGCCACGGACACGCGTCCGGAACGCGTTGTTGTCGTCTTCGGCTTGCCCTCCACCCGCTCTGCTGGCCGTGCCTCGTCCTGGCCATCCGACGCAGCAGGGTCGTCCGTCGAGGACCCCATGCTGTAGTCATCGTCGTGACGAGCGTCGTGCATGCTCGAGACGGTCGACGCGGTCGCGGGAGACGGCAGGTCCAGCTGGTCCATCGCTGCGAACCAGATCTGGCGGAATCCACTGCTGCTCCGTGCAAGATCCGCGCTCGATGCGGCACAGTCCACGCTCAGACTGACATTCGAGGCGCATTTCGACGGTGACAGGCCGGCCCTCCTCGCGCTCGAACCGTACTCACTTGGGAACACACACCGACGGAACGCGTCGAGTGGCAGCGCGATGCCCATGTAGTTGGCTGCGAACGCGTGGAAGCTCTGCAGCAGCGCCTCCTGCTGCTCGCCCTGTTCGATGCGCCGTCAGTTCGTCAGTAAATGGCATGCAGCTGGATGGGGTCCCGCACCTGCAGCCTCTTGAGCCCGCGCTTGAAGACCTTGCGCGCGTTCGCGAGCCGGTTGCGCTCCGCACAGAAGCGCGCGTATTCGGCCCACACGGTCGGCTCTCGCCCCGCCACGGGGCACGCCACCGCGCGTTCAAAGACGCTCGCGGCATGCCCGAACTGCCGCAGGTCGACGTCCAACTGCGCGTACATGACCCACAGCGCCGCCACCTCGCGCGCTCGTTCGCTTGCATTATCTTCTTCAACTCGCCGATCTACCCATTCGACCAGAAGCCGCTCCAGCTTGGCTCTTGCGGGTGCCAACTCGAGGTACTAGCGCCGCAAACCGCATCCTTGAGTGCCTCGGTGCCCGGTGGTCGGTATAGCCATGCAATCTACAAGAGAGCACGTACGTTCGTGGACAGGATCAAGGCGCGTGCATCCTGTACGGCGCGCGCTGCCGCCGAGGCGCTGCAAGCCGACGCCATGGTGAGCAGTAAAGTCATTCCCACGACGCTTCCCACCAGGTCCGAGGATCGAAAAGCCGCCGGGTAAAACCCAATGAGAGAAAAACTGGTGAAGGTAACGATAACACAAATCTTCTTCAGAACCCAAAATGGAAGATTGGGTGGATAACGATAATGAGTAAAAGACCGGCAAAATCCAAAGAACAATTTGAAATCGCCCAAACATCGTTTGAAGCTTGGACTGATATGTTGGATTTTACTGTGATTGGTATTTCCCAAATATTGTGCGTGTTTTTCACAAGAAGGATGTTTGTGTTTTTACTGATCTCCAGACGGACACAAAGTGGCAGGACGGAATTGCAGTCGCAGTGGCGGAGGTGACCGGACGGCAGGCAGGATGAACGCGACGGACCCTGGCGCGCAGAGCGTGCACGGGGTGAACCCGCAGTCCCTGGTGGAGAAGATCATGCGCAACCGCATCTACGCGAACGTGTACTGGAAGGAGCAGTGCTTCGGGCTGACGGCCGAGACGCTGGTGGACAAGGCGGTCGAGCTGACCGAGTTCGGCGGCACCTTCGGCGGCAACCAGCAGCCCACGCACTTCTTGTGCCTGCTGCTCAAGATGCTACAGCTGCAGCCGGAGCTCGAGGTCGTCCGCCAGTTCATCGAGAACGAGGACTACAAGTGCGTCCCAGACAGTTGAGGAGGAGTTCCTGCCACTGGATGCAGCTAACGTGGCGTGTGCCTACGTGCGTATATATCTGTCTGCAGGTACGTGACAGTGCTGGGTGCTGTGTACCTGCGCCTCGTGGGCAAGCCGGTCGACGTCTACTCGCTGCTTGAGCCGTTGTACAGCGACTACCGCAAGATTCGCAAGCGCAACGTCATCGGTGCGTCACCGACCTGGCCACCGCATCCGCACCTCATCACATCCTCAGTAGTTGACTAACAAATCTGACGCCGTGCCGTACTACGGAGCAGGCTGGGAGATCACCCACGTGGACGAGATCATCGACGCGCTGCTGCACGAAGAGTTCTACATCGACCTGGCGCTGCCGCGGCTGATGGACCGCGAGGTGCTCGAGAAGAGCGGCGAGCTGCCGCCGCGCAAGAGCCCGCTGGAGGACGAACTCGGCGCCTCGGACAGCGACCAAGACGAGGAGGACGACGACGATGACAAGGAGGCCGACGAGTAGGTTGAACTGGTTGACGTTGTGAAGGGGGGGGGGGTACGCTTTCGTTTCCGCCCTGTCAAACAGTCTCGTCGCTGGTCCTCTTGCAATACAAATGTAAAGTACGTCGTCCGAGTATGCTGTTCGACAGGTTTGTACCCCGCAGCGTACCCCCTGCCATGGCCATCAAAATGCCCAACGACGCATTTCCACATTGAGAGACGCGAAGGAGACCGAGAGTCGACGACCAAGAGGAGAAGAAGATGGTGCTGTTCGTGATCGGCCTGGGCCTCGGCGACGAGCAGGACATCACTTTGCGCGGGCTGAACGCCGTCAAGAAGTGCAAGAAGGTCTTCCTGGAGAACTACACGTCCGTGCTGGGCATCGACCACGCCAAGCTGGTACGTTCCCGCTCCTCTGTCGGTCAGTCGTTGCAGGTGTCGGGCTGACGGATGGCATGCGCTTGCGCCAGGGCGAGTTCTACGGACGCGAGGTGATCCTGGCGGACCGCGACTGCGTCGAGACGGGTGCCGACCAGATCTTCGAGCACGCCAAGGACGACGACGTGGCCTTCCTCGTCGTCGGCGACCCGCTCTGGTACGCTGCTCAACGTACTTGTAAGCCGCCTCTGGCGCGGATCACTCACGAACCAATGCGATGCGATGGGTGGTGACAGCGCGACGACGCACTCGGACCTGATCCTGCGCGCGCAGGAGCTCGGCATCCGCGTCGAGGTGGTGCACAACGCGTCCGTCATGGGGGCGGCGGCCTCGTGCGGGCTGCAGCTGTACTCGTTCGGGCAGACTATCTCGATCCCCTTCTTCCGCGATGAGTGGCGCCCCGACAGTTTCTACGAAAAGGTGCAGTACAACAAGCAGGGTGGCATGCACACGCTCTGCCTGCTCGACATCAAGGTCAAGGAGCCCGACTTCGACGCCATGTGCCGCGGCAAGATCGTGTACCTGCCGCCGCGCTTCATGACGGTCAACCAGGCACTCGAGCAGCTCATCGAGATCGAGGAGAAGCGCCAGGGAGGCGCCTACTCCAAGGACACGCTCTGCGTCGGCATGGCGCGCCTCGGACAGAAGGACCAGACCATCATCGCCGGCACCATGGACGAGCTGCGCACGGCCGACTTTGGCGCGCCGCTGCACTGCCTCGTCATCGCCGGCGACGTCCATCCGCTCGAGGAGGAGGTGAGCCGGCACATGACTGTATAATGAGTGTCGCTGGCCGTCTAACGCGTCGCCTACTGCTGCTGCTTGTGTTGGACTCTCCAGATGCTTAAGCAGTTCCGCGTCAAGCAGTAGATGTACCCGGCCGCTGCATGCAAGCGCCGCAAGTTGCGGTAGCGAATACAGGCGAACGACGTGCATGGGATACGCAAAGCTGTTGATGGTGTTAAGAGCGCTCACACTCAACTGACCACGTCGCGACGCATTGCAAGGACTGAGGAGGCGCGAGAGGAGGCGCGAGAGGAGACTGACGGCGCGGCCCACTCGACGGGCGCCTACGCGTGGTGGTGGTGCGTCTTCTTGGCGTGGTGCGTCTTCTTGCCGTGGTGCTCCTTCTTCGTCTGCTGGTGCTTCTTGTCCCCACGGCGGCGCATCTGCTGCTTGTGGTGGCGGTGGCCAGCGTCCGCGCAGCCGTAGACATCGCCGTCGGCGTTCTGGTTGACGACGGTGCAAAGCGCGCCGTCCGGGCAGACGCCGTCCGAGACCTTCGCCACGCACACGTCGGCGCCCTCAGCGACGCACCCATCGTGGGTCCAGCCCATGACGCCGATGGTCTGCTCGCCGTCCGCGCAGCCCGTCCAGGCGTCCGAGTCGTCGACCGAGTCGTCATCCGTGGGGGCGTCCGTGGTCTCCTCCGAGTCGTCCTCCCAGTCCTCCGAGTCGTCCTCCCAGTCGTCCGAGTCGTCGCTGCTCGTCAGGTTGGTCGCGTAGCAGCCGTAGACCGGGTTGTCGCTCGCGTCGTACGTCACCAGGTCGCACACGGCGTCCTCCGGGCACGCGCCGGCGCTGTTGGTGGCCACGCACGCGTCGCCCGACACGCACGAAACGGCGGTCCAGCCCACGACGCTCATGGGCGACTCGTCGTCGCCCGAGCAGTCGGCCGTCGTCGGCGCCGACTCGTCCTCCCAGTAGTACCACTCGGCGGGCACGCAGCCGTACACAAAGTCCGAGTAGTCGGACGTGTACGCGACCGGCGCGCACGTGGCGCCGTCTGGGCACGCGCCGTCGTACACGTCGGCCACGCACATCTGCTCGTCGGCGCCGATGCAGGCGGCCTCGGGCCACGACACGACGCTGACCGACTGGCCGCCGTCCTCGCACTCGGCGTCCACCTTCTGGTGGTGGCGGTGGCTCCGAGAGTGCACGCGCACGTGCACATGCGAGTCGCGCTCGGCCAGCGCCGACGTGAAGGCGAGGGCGAGGCTCAGGGCCGAGAAGGCGGACGTCAGGCGCACCATGGGGAGGACAGGACGGAGAGACGGGAGCTCGGTGAGTGGGCCCTTGGGCGATGATCGGAGAGTGAGGAAGCGGGGGCGAGCGGAGACCGCCGGCGAACGGAAGCGGGAAGCAGGGCGGCAACGAGGCACCGACTGGTGGCGGCCCAGCGGATCTCCATCAGCGGCACGCAGCGGCTGCACGTGGAATCTAGAAGGATCGCGTGGAGAAGCACGCGCGACTTGCCGCGACGAGTGAAACGTGCGTGATGCACCGCGATGCGCTGGCTGGCGGCGTGCACACTGAGCAGGGCGGCATTCGCATTTGCATTTGGAGGATGGAAATGATCGCCACGAGGAGCTCTTCAATGTGGTTTGGCTGCGTCAAACCTTCGAAATGCACATTTTGAGCAAGAATCGTTCAAATATCACAAATGTTTTCCTTTTTTTGGAAAGACGCGGTAATTTGTCGGCGAAATCTCTCCACGAATCATCAGGAGACGGCAGCCGCAAGACGTGCTTGATGCACGGTGCATCCTCAAGCTGCAGCCGCCGCCGTTCCCCAAGCTCTTCCTGCTGTTCGAGCTGGGCGTGCGCTTCCACACGGGCAAGCTCTAGCCCATGGGCAACATCATCCTCACAGACAGCAGCTATCCAGGATACAATATCCTCTTGCTGGTATGCACGCACAAATTGGTTTTACAGCATCCGATTTATTCCATATCTTTTTGTGGTTTTCACCTTTGGTCGCGTCAAAAACGCGGAGACCATAATGGACGCGAGCCAAATGCCGGAGAGTTACGCACGGGTGGATGCAGCGGTCGGTCCTCGCCAGCAGCGCGTTCGACGGTGCACCGAGGTGCAGACCGACGACAGGTCGAGCACGAGAAGGCTCTAGTTGTGGGCGTGGTGCTTCTTGCCGTGGTGCTTCTTGCCGTGGTGCTTCTTGCTGCTGTGGTTCTTCTTGGCGTGCGTCGAGGCGGCGGCGGCAGGCTGCTTGCGCTGGCGGGCGCTCTTGTGGTACACCTCGTAGTCCCACGTGGCGGTGCAGCCCCAGACGTAGTTCCAGTTGTCGTCGAAGGCGACCGGCCAGCACTCCGAGTCCTCCGGGCACACGCCGTCCCACACGTCGGCCACGCAGATGTCGCTGCCCGACGGCACGCAGC
>JAADYF010000512.1:0-19393 GCA_023338175.1 Phytopythium delawarense
ATACTGGATTTGTGTGCGTGTACACAAGTCAGGTAGGGACCTTCAGTCTTTAGTGTGACGTACACTATTGACTCCAGAGTACGGGTTCACGGTACTCTCTGTAGCTTGGCGGCGTACCCAGGTACGCCGCGTGTAACCCTGTTACATCCTGAAGAACGAGGGCATCTTCTCGGAGCTCGAGATGCCGCGGTACTGCGCGTTCAGAGCGGCGATCGTCTTGAACTTGGTCCTCGTGGCTGGCTTCTTCGTCCTCGGCCTCTGCCTCCCGCGCGCGTTCGTCGTCTTCCTCTTCTTGGTCACAAAGATCGGGAGACAGTCTCGCCACGACTGCGCGACTGCCCCATCCACTGCGGCTCTGCATGGTCCTCGTCCGCGAAGTTGCGGATACCGAACCACGAGGTCAGCAGTGGCGCGATGACGCCCCTACGACGTGAAGCTAGACCATGATCAGATCGCATGGTTCTGCGCGTCATAGTGCTCATGGTGGGCATCCACAGCCCGCTGGCCACGCCTGCGTCAAACCAGACGCTTGGCGGAACGAGCTACCTCTGTCCAGACAGCGGCTTTCTTGTGGGTGTGAGCGACGGCGCTGTTCTTGGCGGGCTTGTGACCGACGACGCCTGCGTGAAGACGGCGGCGGCTGTTGTCCGCCGCTGCTTTCTGGCGGCCGCCTCGGCGATCGCCTTGCTGGCGAGTCGCTTTGAGCGGCGCAGCATTTCTACTGGCTCGCTCGATCCCGGCAAATTGGAGAGTGAGGTTTAGCCTCGCCGAGGTGGCCCATGCGGGGCGCTTTCTTGGCAGAGACCCATAATGAACACGAGTCGATCGCACCGCTCACGTCCATCCACTCGTTTGGAGAATTCCCCGCCGTCTCCCAGGCGAACGGTTCGCTCAACGGTCTTGGGAGCGCAAGGCATGCTTTCATTTAAAGATCCACGTCACGGATGGGTCTGTAAGATATCGGCTCACGATGGGTCTGGATCGCGGCGATCGAATCGAGCTGCTCGGCGAGCGGCTCGTGCGCCTGCTGGAGCCACTGCACGTGCTGGCTAACCTCCAAAGTGTCGTCGAGGGTGGCCAAGAGCGACGCGAGGCGGTTCATGATCGCCTGAACGAAAGCGGTGCCTCGAGCATCAGCTGCAGTTTGTCGCGGTTTCTTGTGTTGAGTGCGTGGCCTTCAACGTTCAAATGACCCTCCAACTCGGCCACTGTGGCTGTCGTTGAACAACTTGACGCGCAAGTTATCGCACTGTTGTTGGCCACATTGACTCGCATCACTTGCCTTGTGCTGGTGTGAACATATAACTGAATCAATATATGGGTTACACGGTACATCTACTATGTTGTGTGAATGCGTAACCCAATCAAAAGCTCCTCGAATCGATCGATGACGATGATGGCGGCCGAGGAGGAGGAGAATGGCGACGACCTGAACGTCGTCGGCGCCCTGTTCGCGCAGAACGGCGAGGACAACAGCTACGACCCCGAGGACTTCGTGCAGGAGATCGCGGTCGACTCTACCACGCGCTTCCGCATCTCGGTGGCCGAGGACGACGGCAGTATGCCCGGCGCGCTCTTCGCCTGCGCCATTTGGAACGGAGCGGTGCGAATGGCTTGCCGTTCTTCTTCACGGCCCGTGTTGGTGCCCCACGCTAACAGTTCGTGCCCATGCATCCCACACAACCGCTCTCGCTGATTGATACGAAGCGGTTTATTGCGAAGCACTTTGCAGCGCACCCGTCGGTCGTGGCCGGCAAGTCAGTAGTCGAGTTTGGCGCGGCGTCGTAAGTCTCTGCTCCATCCCACAAGTCGGTCACTGCCTCCTTGATGCTCACAATTCAGTTACTCGTCGTCTTAGAGCGCTTCCCTCGTTGACGGCGCTGCACGTCGGCGCGCATACGGCTGTCATGACAGGTGAGAGGTCAAATCGCGGTGGGCACATGGACTCCACCGTTACGACCCTGACGCGGTGTTGAGATCTGTAGACTACCCAAATGAGCAGCTTCTTGACAACATTCGGCGAAACGTCGAGCGCAACGAGAAGCTGCTTGGAGACGGGAATGTCATCGTGCTCGGCCACCTCTGGGGATCCTCCACCGTCGACGTGGTCGGCTGCCTGGCGCCGTTCCAGAGCGAGAACCAGGCGCCGCCCCAGTTCGACGTGGCGGTGGTTGCCGAGTGTTTGTGGCTGCATCACCTCCATATGGATCTCCTTCGGTCTATCCATGCATGTCTGAAGGATGGCGGCGAGGTATGTGGATCGTGCCTTGCGGTAATGGTGCTTCCGCTAACGACGATTGTGGCATCGTCGCTAGGCCTACGTGAGCTTTGCGCACCACGTTCCCGGTCACGAGCAGAACGATCTGTCGTTCTTTGAAAAGGCCAAAAAGCAGTTCGGGTTCCAAGTTGAGTATCTCGACACGCTGACCGCGCCGCACCTGTTCAGCCCCGAGAAATTGGTGGAGCAGTACTTGTACAGACTCACGAAGCATGTTCAGGCGCCGACAACTGATGCGTAGCTGATGATCAGAGCAAGGAGGAAGACACCGGATAATAGTGAACGAGACGAGATTGAAGTGCGCTGGTGAACTCGTTACTGCCCTTGAGCTGCTTGCGAGTCATGCTCTGACCAATGTGCATGAAATGCGCCTGGGCCTCAACGTCCATCATCTGCCAAAGGAAGAAATGTAGATACGGCGCTGCTGGAGTAGAGTATCACGTCAAGTGTTTCCTCTTCATGGGAGTCCGGAATGACTCCATCGTGACATGATATCGCAACCAACGAACGACGATAAACGTTCGGTGTTCACTCCGTTGAGCAGGTCATTTATTCCGCCAGCTTCAAACACGGCTAGATTCGAGGCTTGCTTTTTTAGCGTTGCGTGCCTGCATGAGCACCTACGCCCTTCACGTTGGATTTGAGGGTGTCGAGAGAGCATTTGGACTCCCCACACTGTGTCTCTCAACTTGAGCTCTCGATTTGGCCGGCTGGTTGGGAATGATGGTCGAGTCCAGCCTTGGGTATTATTCCACGACGTGCTTGAAGTCGCTCGTCGTCGTGGTGCAGACAACAGTGAGGTGCTCGTGTTAGGTGAGTGATTGCCAACTCCCGATCGGGGCAATCAACCAGGCACAAGCATTCTCGTGCCAGAATGAACACCACTTCCAGTCACTTGGTCACAAAGATTTGGCTTCAATATTCCCGTGTCAGAGCACCAACTTCACGTCCGCCTCCCAACATCCGCTTCATTTTCCAATCTCCTCACAGCAACGCACCACCAACGCCCGAAGTCTCGACCTGCCATGAGCCAGTCATACCTGCAGTGGGCCGTCGGCGGAGTCGTCAAGGGGGTCTTCAATCTCGCCGCTCCACTCGTCATCGCCCCCACCATGAGCAAGAAGTAAGCCATTCTCACTGCATCCTGCAACTTTGACGCTTGGAATCATACTGATAGCATCATACGTATGCGTCCAGCTCGCTTGGCTGCCTCGAGTACGTCAAGGAGAACGCGCAGCGTGGAGACCCCGCGTCTGTTGTCAGAACCATCGACGAGTTCGCCGGCAAGCACATGATGATGAACGTTGGTGAGCACAAGGGCAAGATCGTGGACGCCGAGATTCGCCGCAAGCGGCCTACCATCATGGCGGAGCTTGGGTCGTACACAGGGTACAGCACCGTGCGGTTCGCTAGCGCGCAGCGGGAGGCGGCAGGGGAGAAGCCCTCGCACTACTACGCCTTCGAGTTCTCGCCCGTGTACGCTTCGCGTGTTCGAGAGGTACGTGTGCTCGACGATGGGCAGCAACATGGTCGAGTCTCTGATGATCATCGTGGTTTATGTCAAAGATGGTCGAGTTTGCTGGTCTTGAGGACCAAGTGACGGTTGTCGAAGGAGCGTTTGCCGACAACCTGCCCATCCTCCAAGGCAAAGCCGTCGATGTACGTCTGTGAATGCCGCGAGCGACACCTTCTGGTCGCTAACGATTGTTTGTGATGTGGTATTGCGGTGAAGATCTTCTTTGTCGACCACGACAAGTCGGTATACGTGTCGGATGCCAAGCAAATTCTCAAGAGCGGCACGCTCCGCGACGGCTCGCTGCTGATTGCAGACAATGTGCTTTTCCCCGGCACGCCTGACTACCTCGAGTTCCTGGAGAAGGAGTCAAGCCTGGCTCCCACGCTCCACAAGGTGCCAATCGAGCAGCTTCCCATCCTTGACGACGGCATCTCGATCGCAACCTACTCAGCCTAGGCTCTGCGTATTCGTCGATTCGGCGGGTCACGATCGGTGCCAGACGCCAACGAAGGAAGCCTTCCTCCGTAGTTCTCTTGCATAAATTAGTAACGAAGACGTTCAATGCTGAGACCACATCGGCTCACGATCGTGAAGGGCTTGCTCTGCAAGATGCGCCTAAACCAATCGCCCGGCCGCTGAAGGCGACCACGGACATCTGGGTAACCTTGAGTCGATCTTCCTCTATGACAGGTGATACCAGACGCCTTCATGACGTGAGTAAATGTGGATCCTAGACCTTTGCAGCGTCTGGGCCAACCGCGATCACTCGATGGTATTCATCCCAGGAGGATCCTTTGCCGAGCCACTTCCCGACAGTGCGCTAACTCCGACTGGCTCAGTGGGCTTTGCAGCACTGATGATTCGCTGGAGACCGTCCGCTAGCGTTCTGACACTCGCCGCATTCTCGTCACCAATGTCCTTCGCTCCGTCTGCTCGATCAGCAGCCGCGTGGGCCCTCGCGGCGACTTGCTCGATGCGCGCTAAGACGTCGAAGTAGTAGTCGATCTCGTCCTTGAGGCTGTCCATCGTGAGCTTCAGCCGCACGCTGTCCCGGACGAGGTTCTCATGCAGTCCGAGCGCTACTTGCGTCTCCTTCTCCAGTTTGACGGGTTCATCTTGCTCGTTCAGGCTCGACGGTATCATTGTCGCCACCTTCAATTCACTCGTTGTGGACACGTCTTCGTCGTCTTCCTGGCCCCCACCGGCCGCTCCCGACGGCGCGTCGTCCGCGAACAGGCGCGTGACAATGCGGGACTTGGGCGGCAGGATATCTGTCTCGCTGTCGGCGCCACGCGGTCGCTTCTTGGTCTCCTTGGCGGCCCAATTGGCCTCCCGAAACCGCGCCAGCCTTGACGGCGTGTCCGCGGCCGACGGGGCACTCACGACGCCGCTCTTGCCCGGCGATTGGAACACCGACGTGTACGCTGTAGGCCGAGCCGCTTTTGTCTTCTCTTCGCCTTGGCTTCTCTCTACGCCGCCCGATGAAGCGGACGGCAGGCCGAGCCGCGGGAGCGTCGCGAAACGCGACCGCGGCGGAGGCGGGATCATCGAGCGCGCCGCGCCGTCTCCCTGCGAGCCACCGGCCTCCACGACAGCAGATGGAGAGCCAGGGCATTGGCCTTCATCTCGGTATGTGTCAGCGCCGCGCTGCTCGTCTAACGCCGTCGAGGGAGGCCGCGCCGCGCCGCCGCCCTCGTCCGCCGCTTTGCCGCCCATACTGCCTGCAGGTCGCCTTCCTTGTCAAAATAGCGTACCCCACTTGTTTGGGGTACGCGCTTCGGTTACGCGTCCATTCGCCTCTTCCACGACTTCCATTGGTCGAAATACTCGTCGCGCCACCTATTACGCTATTGATTGGCTGAAATGCTACGGCGTACCCCCTCGAGTCGCTGGTGGCCGCCACAACCACCACCTCGCCCAGCAGCGCAAGTCGAAGCATCGGAAGCATCGGAAGGCGCTGATCATGGCGGAGGACGCGCCGCTGTGGTGCGTGGACGAGCGCAACTTCGCCACGAAGCGCGGCAAAGTCATCCGCGCGGTGCGCGAGCGCTACCTACGCGACGACCTGAGCTGCGCCGTGCCGGCGTGCGCGCTGTGCGTGGCCGAGAGCGACGCGTCGGCCATGACGCACGTCATGGGCACGACCAAGGCCGTGCTGTCGGACGCGCCGCGCGGAGGCGCGTACCTGCTGCCGTCCATGGAGCTCGTGCTGCGCCAGATGGACGTGCTCGAGTTCTCGGCGCGCAAGAAGCGCGGCGACCAGCCCGAGGTCTTCGCCGACGTCATCGTGCTCGAGACGGTCTGGGAGTTCGTTAAGCGCCACGACCTCGGCGTCTACAACCGCCTGCGCGCGCTGCTCATGAACCCGGACCGGCGCTTCGTCGTCTTCGCCAACGAGCACCACCGCGCCAGCTTTGTGCAGAAGAAGCGCAAGCTCCCGCGCGGCTTGGACGACGAGCACAACACGTCCAACTCGGAGAGCGACGACGCGGACGCCCTGGAGACCGAGGAGGAGCGCAACCGCCGCGCCGTCGCCGTCGCGTGGAAGTGGTACGCCGACCACCTGCTCGAGCTGCAGCGCCAGCACATCAAGGTCCTCTTCCTCGCCAACAACGCCGAGGACCTGGCGGCCGCCGAGAAGCACGGCGTCACCAACGGCGTCACCATCGAGGACTTCCTCAAGCCGATCGAAGAGACATACCCGGAGCTGCGCGACCTCGTGTCGTCGTCGGCCATCTCGGCGTCCACCGTCGAGGAGGGCGTGAGCAGCAGCCGGCCGCGCAGGAAGCTCTACCCGGAGCACCTGCCGCTGTCGGAGGTGCTCTCGGGCATCAAGAACAAGCGCTTCTTCCAGGGCGTCATCCGGTGCAACCGTGACCACTGGCTCGAGTGTCATGTCCTCATCCACGGCCACGGTGACGTCAAGGTGCCGGTGCTCGTCCAGGGCCGCGAGCACATCAACCGCGCGATTGACGGCGACGTCGTTGCCGTCCAGCTGCTGCCCAAGTCGGAGTGGAAGAAGCCGTCCGACTCGTTCGCCGCGAACGGAACAGCCGCTGCCGAGGCCGCCGAAGAAGCGGACGATGCGCGTGAGAACGAAGAGGATGGGCAGGGACGAGAGCAGGCCGTGGGTGTCGCGGAGCCCACCGTGCCGTTGGAGCAGGCTGCACTCATCCAAAGCGATGCGACGCTGAGCATCAAGCCTGCCGGTCGCGTTGTGGGCATCATCCAGCGCAACTGGCGCAAGTACTGCGGCTCGCTCGAGCCTCCGCGCCCGGCGTCGGCTGTGCAGTCGGCTTCCGGCCACTGCCTTGTCGTGCCCGTCGACCGCAAGGTGCCCAAGATCAAGATCCAGACGCGCCAGCAGGAGACGCTCATGGACAAGCGTATCCTCGTTGCCATCGACTCGTGGCCTGCCGACAGCAAATTCCCGGTCGGCCACTACGTGCGCACGCTGGGTGTGATCGGTGACAAGGAGACGGAGACGAACGTGCTTTTGATCGAGCACGACATCCCCTGCGACCAGTTCAGCGACGAAGTTATGCGCTGTCTGCCGCCTGAGGACTGGAAAATCACGCCGGAGAACTCGACAGGCCGTCGGGACTTGCGCGGGCTCCCGGTCATGAGTATCGACCCGCCCAACTGTAAGGACATTGACGACGCCCTGCACGCAAGTCTGCTGCCGAACGGCAACCTTCAGGTCGGTGTGCACATTGCCGACGTGACGCACTTTGTCGCCCCCGGGTCCGCGCTGGACGAAGAAGCGGCAGATCGCGGCACGTCGACGTACCTCGTCGACCGCCGTCTGGACATGCTTCCTGGGCTGTTGACTACGAAGCTATGCTCGCTCACGTCGACGGAGGACCATTTCGCGTTCAGTGTGATGTGGGAGATGAAGCTTGTGGGCGACCGCGAAGTGCAGGTAGTCGACGTCTCCTTCTGCAAGAGTATCATCCGATCGGTCGCGTCGCTGTCGTACCAGCAGGCGCAGGTGTACCTTGACGACCCGGAGGCTGGCAATGTGCTTGGCCCCAACACGTCGAAGAAGCAGACGAAGACCAAGAAAGACAAGGGAGCGGCGCGGCGCGACCTGCTGGGCAGCGGTATCAAGACGCTGAATGAGATCGCGACCCGGCTGCGTGCCAAGCGCATCGACGCTGGCGCGCTGACGCTCGCGTCGCCCGAGGTCAAGTTCGTGCTTGACACCGAGACGCAGAACCCGCTCGACGTGCAGATGTACGCGCTGCGCGACACGAACGCTCTTGTTGAGGAGTTTATGCTCCTCGCGAACATCACGGTCGCCAAGAAGATTGTGCGCCACTTCCCGACGTTCTCGATGCTGCGTCGCCACCCGGCGCCGTCAAAGCGTCAGTTCGACCTGCTCGTCAGCCAAGCCAAGGCTGTCGGCGTCAACTTGCGTGTTGACAGCTCAAAGCAGCTGCAGGACTCTCTTGACGCTGCGGACGCGTCGTCCTCGACGGTCTCGAAGGACACCAGCATCCCGCGCAACAATCCGTACTTCAACAAGATGCTGCGCATCCTGTGTACGCGCTGCATGATGCCTGCGAGCTACTTCAGCTCGGGCGAGGTGACGCCGAACGAGTTCCACCACTACGGCCTCGCCGCCCCCATCTACACGCACTTCACGTCGCCCATTCGCCGGTACGCCGACGTGGTCGTCCACCGTCTGCTGGCCGCCGCGATCGGCGTGACACCGCTGCCCAGTTACCTCGAGAACAAGTCGCACCTGCACGAGATCAGCGAGCAGCTGAACCGGCGGCACCACGCGGCGCAGCTCGCCGGCCGCGCGTCTGTGAGCCTGCACACGCTACTGTACTTCAAGCAGTTCCCGACGTCGACGGACGCCGTGATCACTAAGGTCAAGAACAACGGCGTGGGCGTGCTGCTGCCGCGCTTCGGCATTGAGGGCATGATCTTCCTGTGCGACAAGGACGAGCAGGACGACGAGGACGTCGTTCGCTACGACGCCGAGCAGCACTCGCTCACGCTCGTCAAGCACAGTGGTCGCCGCCTCAAGGTGTTCGACAAGGTGCGCGTCAAGGTCTACGTCTCGCTCACTTTTGGCAACCGACAGGAGCTCAAGATGGACCTGCTCGGTGATGGAGATGAAGAGAGCGCCGCGGACAAGGAAGCGGCCAAGACTGCCGCTCCAAAGAAGAACAAGAAGCGCAAGACGGCGTAGAGTAGACTGGCTGCTACTGGCGAGGGTGGAGGGTTTATCTTGACTTGATATGCAGTTGTTGGCATCCACTTGCGGACATGTTTGGTCTTCTCTGCGAGATGTGAATGACATCACAAAGAAATCGGCAGTCAAATGCTCGGGGTCGTTCCGTTGAGGACCTTCTCCCAGTCGAACTGGAGCGTGAGATCCATGCCTAAATCCAGGAAGAGGCAACACTCAGAGTCCATCCAGGGCAGACAAAACGGGAGCAGGCAACCTTACCGTGGTGCACCGTGTTGAGGATGAAGATAAGCGAGAGGCTGCCGGCGAACTTGCCTTGCACCGACATCCAGTACTTCTCGAGGACGAAGGCCAGCTGGTAGAGCACGTTGAAGCCGTACTTGTGGCTGACCATCAGCACCAGCATCCCCAGCGACAGGATCTCGAGCACAATGTAAATGGCGATGGCCACGAGGGACGAGTTGAAGCTCTGCGGGGTCAGGCCGATGAACGACAGGTTGTACTTGGCGTATGGCTGTCCGTACAACCCGAGGAGGTAGAGCGCGTACGAGGCTGACGTGGCCGCCTCCATGTACTCGGCGAAGACGAGGACCTCGGCCGCGAACAGCAGCTGCAGCGTCTGAGTGAGTAGCTTGGCGTTCTCCTTGTGGTTGAACGCGATGTCGTCCACTGTGATGCTCCCACGGCGATCGATGGCTTGCATTAACGACGTACGGCGCACAGTCTCAACCTCGTCTGTTGAATGACTGCTGGTGGCACCGCGGTTGATGGCGGCTGATGAACCGACCGGCCCTAGATCAACTGACATGCTGCCAATTGCCACCTTGTTGAACGACCGTGAACGAGTGCGTGCCAAGGTCTTGGGATGGTCGTCAGCTTGGTCGAGTCTGATGGACGCCCCCTTCTGAACTAGCGCGTTGAACTCATTCGATTTTCTGCGGTTGACACTCGAATCCGTAGCTACCCGGATCACTCCCGGAAAAAGCGCTCCTTCGACTATCTTGACCGCCGTGGAAAGCGCTCGCCGCCCGTCCACAATGAACTTGTGGTTCAAGTACATGCGCGTCTCCACGAATGCCTGTGTGACGTCAATGGCGATGATGATGACACCTGTGACGGGCGAGCGCACATTCTGGATGCACACGTTGAGGAAGAGTGAGCCGAAGATTTCGGCCACGCATACCGTCACATCTGTTGCGACGTCCGGGAGGCACGCGGAGAAGTGCCACGTCATGCGCTTGATCAACACCTTGAGCAGCGGGAAGCAAATGGTGAGCACTAATTGCCCTTCGGTTGACACGTGCTCGAACGCGATGGCGTACGCTTGAAAGATGAAGAGCGTGGACGCCTGCACTGTTAACAGCGGTAAATATGCGATCAGCTGGAGTTGGCTCTTGATGAACAGCGTCTTGCCGACAAGCATCACGTGAAAGATGCTGAAGAGAACGAAGTACGATGGAATGCCAAGCAAGTCGCGGAATGGCACTGGGAAGCGCCACGCAGAGCCGATCGCGACAAACACGAATTCGTTGCAGACGCTCACCAGGAATGCGATGATGATCATCTGCTTGTGCGAGTACCACGTATTGGGCCAGCCGAGCGCGCACCGGATGAAGAGAAGCAGTCCGATCGACATGAGCGTGTACGACAGCGCCGAGTGCACGAAGAAGGTAGCGTTACCCGAGACGCCTTCGAGCGGCGAGTTGAGTGGGATGGTTGCTATCAGTAAAATGGCAATGAGGCCCGGAAGTGGCGTGAACAGCAGCACTGCTGCCACGCGAATCGCGCTGCTAGAGTCGCAGTAGTCTTCGAATGCAAGCAGCTTCTCAACAGAGTAGCGTCCGAGGTACTGGTGCCCGCTCCGCCACTCGTGATATCTGTGCAGCACGCGGCGCAGCTTGCGGACGGCAACAGGCTTGCGCACCGACGGTCGTCGGGTTGGCACGGCCTCTTCCGTGAACTGGACGCCAGTCTTGTGAAAAGGCCTAGAAGACGTTGCCGAAAGAGTTCCTGCTGTGGTGCTCTCAGTCGGCTGCATGAGGTGGCCCGACGACAAGCTGGCAGACCCCGACATCTTCCCAGCGGAGCGATTGCAGTTGGATGCGATCAAAGACCACAGCAGCACTCCGAGGCTTTGTCAATGCGTCGGACAATCTTCAGCGTGCAGTGACTCGATCGTGATAGTCAAGCGCCTTCAGCCCGGATGCCAGCTAATAATACTTTCGATTCCCATTTGCACGTGGTGACAGGAGTCCGAACCATGGTCGGACCTGCAGTCCCCTTGTATATATGTTGGTTGCTTCAACCTTGTCCGCCCAGGAAACAGCAAGCTCGAAGATCAGGGCAAGAGGAGCGTTGGCTCGGCTATTTGGGGCTATTTATGCGAGTTTACATTGGGAACGAACATGAACGAAGTTCGTCGCCTCCAGTTGCTTGTTCTCTAAGCTGCTTGCTGTCGGAAGTTTGGGGCCATATCCGATGAGAAACGGCGTAACCTGCGTGTCGCTCTTTGTTCGATCGGTTGTAGAATCAACTCCAAGCGTCGCCACACTCGCCGAATCTCGGCGCTCGTTCGCGAGAGGCTCTATCAATCCCTCGCCCTCAGCAAACGATCCACTGCTCATGCCTTGAGAAGTGGATTGATTTCGCGGGGGACGCGAGCGCTCCACCGTCAGCATTGTCAACTCTTCTGCCCTCTCCGAATCCAATGTTCGTTGACCAACAGCGATCAAAGCTGTGGCGTGAACGAAATGAACTGGCGCCTCACACCCGTACCGCATCAACTTCGTCACGATATGGCACGGCCTGAACTCAAAACGTGCGGCAAAAACCAAGGTTGCAGCAGATATGTGGCGCCCAGAGATAGGCGGAGGGGACCGGCGATTGGTAGAAGGCCGGAGGAGTGCGGTGGGTGAGGCTGGCAGGCCGGAAGAGGCGTCAATGTGTTCTGTTGGATGCGCAGTGACTGGCGGATCGGTCAAGTGCGCCGAGATTAGTCGCGCTTGCGATATCACCGCAGCGAGGGGAACAGGAGGCCAGCAGTGTCCAGAAGGCACGATGGCGATGCCGCTAACGCGACAAAGATTCGCCTTCTCCATGCAGCAAGGACTGAACCGACCAAGGCCATCGAGTGAGCTCGCATCGATCCACACGGGTGCACAATTCGAACGCGGTGCTCAAAAGAACCCTCACCACACTTCTCGATTCGCCGCTCCGACCAACCCACCGCTGTCAGTTGCTGGCTGGCACGCAAGGCCTTAGCACTCCATTGAGACCATGGCCGACGAAAGAACCACCAATGCCGGGACCGCATTTGCCATCAATGCCGGCACCGCGCTCATGACGGTGGTCGGCGGACTCGTCATCTACAGCAGCCACCTCCTGCGCGTCGCCAACCCGATCGCGTTGTCGGTCATGCTCAGCGTATCGGCCGGCGTCACAATGTTCCTGTCTCTCGTCGTGCTGTGGGGCCTCACGCTGTTCGAGTACGTCTCCGCGTTCGACGGCGATCAGAGTACGCTCAGTGGCAAGGCGTGGCTCGCTGGGACGATCTGCTTTGGCGGTGGCATCACCATTATCTTCATTCTCGACTTCATCGTCAAGAAGCTCACGCCAACTGGCGGTTCGACCGACCCGGTGGATATTGGTGGCAAGCGTGGAGACCGGCGTGTGTCGTACGACGAAGCTACCGTGGAGCATGGCGATGTGATGCTCGAGTCCCCTCATGACCCGGGCCGCGCCAACGGCGCTGCCATGTTCATCAAGATGGACGAGGCGGCCAAGGAGAAGCTGCAGCGTCTGGGCGTGCTCAGTGGGATCGCCATCGCCATCCACAACATCCCCGAGGGCATCGCGACGTACGTGGCCGCGTCCGAGACGCCCGAGGTCGGTCTGTCGATGGCTATTGGCGTCGGACTGCACAACTTCGCCGAGGGTCTAGCCGTGGCGGCTCCCATCTACTTCGCGACTGGCAGCAGGTGCAAGGGCATAATGTGGTGCGTCCTTGCGGCTCTCTCGGAGCACCTGGGTGGCTTCATCGCGTTCGCGATCTTGGGCAAGGAAGCGGAAGACTTTACGCAAGCCACGCTCTACGGCATCACGTCCGGCATGATGGCCGCGATCACCATGAAGGAGATCTTCCCGTCCGCGCACATGTACGCCAACGGTCGTGGCCACCTCGTGTCGTCCGGCGCTCTGTTCGGCATGTTCATCATGGCGGTCTGCCTCATCGTGTTCAAGTACTTGGGCGTCTCTGGCTAGACCTGGCCGTCTACAGTTTGTGCAAGTCCGCTGGGGCTTTGACGCCCGCGCTCCTCATCGGCAGGCAGCGAGGCTGGCCGCAGTGCGTGTCGCCATGATAAATATCAATGTACCGTTGTATCCTCTCGCTGCATGCGTCCTATGAGCGGTCTGAAGTGTCGTCATGTCCATTCCCGGTGCCGTTGCCGCTCATGCTCTCGCCTTGCCAGTCCAGTGTCATCAGAGGCGGCATCCATTATAACCGCTGAAGCACCTGTGACTCGAGTGTGCCATCAAGCCCGCCTCGTGCCCGCGTCCAGACCGCCGCTGGCTCTGCACCACAGCCATCTCGTGGCCACTTGCCTGGTCACGAAGCGGTCTCATCAACGAGCAGTGAGACGGTGGCACATCTGAAATTGGGCACTGACCAGCATGCCACCATCTTGCCACCTATCTATTTACTAGTTGGAGGTGGTTATTATACTATAGAGGCCTCTTTGGCGTTTTCGAGAGCATTTCATGTATTGTTTGATGAAGAGGATAATTTTAGAAGGATAGGAGACAATGGAATAAGCCTGCGCGGCCCACTGTGGCATGCATGACTCACCGAACTGAGGCCGCGCGAGCACTGTCGTTGGCGCCTCACCCTTCATGCTCATCCGTCTCGCCTGGCAGCCATTGACAGTCCGTGGCTTTGTTGATCACGGTCGTCGGTGTTCATGGTCGAGTCGTGCGTCTCGACTCTGGCGTCGTGACCGTCTCTGGCCCTCGCTCCGAGCCCAACGCTCCAAGTCGAAGCCAATCGCATCTGCTCAAGTGCAATGTGGAGACTTGCCACCGCCCACAGTGCTTTCGGTGCCGCGGGAGGTGCAAGTGTGCAGCTGCACGCCGATGGCGTCCGCCTAATGCACCCGCGTGGTCAGAAGCCTCGCTGGTCTGCTCGGAGATGCGTTTGTCTGTCTCCCTTCTCCCTTCTCCCTTCTCCCTTCTCCCTTCTCCCTTCTCCTCTCGAACGAATCATGAAGCACGTGGAGCGAGTGAGGCACGGCGAACGGACAGGCGAGGGCACGCAGCGGGTGAAGCCAGAAACAGAAAGCGCGCCGCTCTGAACCGTCGGTGGGCCACCCAGTCGCTTCGGCGTGGCCATGGCTGAACTCCAGTGCCATGAGACGCCGCTTAGGCTCCAAGCCGACCCTCACACGCGTGACGCCAGCCTGCGTCCGTGGAAGGCGGTTCGACTTCTTCGTCTCGTTACTTCCACCGGCCTCATTTGCTGATTCCCCGGCTCGAGACTCGTGCCACGCGACCTTCTGCCTGCTGCTTCTTCCACCTTCGCTGTCGTCGGCACTCGCGAATCGTCGACCAAGGAAGCAGACAAACCGATCGTCATGGCCATCGAGGAGGAGAGCGAGCTGATCGTGAGCACGACGCTGGGCATCAATGCGGCCGCGGGCATCTGCACGGTGCTCGGCGGCATGGTCATCTTCAGTAACAAGATGCTACAGCTGGCCAACCCGCAGGCCATGGCCATCTTGCTGAGCATCTCGGCGGGCATCACGCTGTTCCAGTGCTTCGTCATCCTGTGGGCCCAGTGCATCCAAGAGTTCACGACGTCCTTCGTCAGCGATGACTCGATCGACGACGAGACTGCGGAAATCGAAGGCGACGTGTGGGTGGCCGCCACCGGGTGCATGGTTGGCGGCATCCTCTTCGGCTACCTGATCGACTGGGTCGTGCACAGGCTGACGCCCGGGCAGAACCTGAACGGCATGACGCGGCTCGAGCAACAGACGGAGCGCGACTCGTTCGACCCGTTGAGCGACCCTTTCGAGACCAAGCCGCCCGTCGAGTTCATCCGCGAGCAGGGCGGCATGGACGTGTTCATCAAGATGGACGAGGCCGCCAAAGAGAAGCTGCAGTCCATGGGCGTGCTCAGTGCACTCGCGGTTGGCATCCACAACATCCCGGAAGGCATGGGCACCTTCGTCGCGTCCTCCGAGCATGCCTACATCGGCTTGTCGCTCGCTATCGGCGTCGGACTACACAACATTGCCGAGGGCATCGCTGTCGCCGCGCCAATCTACTTCGCGACCGGCAGCCGCTTCCGCGCGCTCATGTGGTGCTTCCTCGCGACCATCGCGCAGCACGTGGGCGGCCTGGTCGCGCTCATCTCGGTCGGAATGGACGCCGACAACCGCACGCAGGGTGTACTCTACGGCATCGTCATGGGGCTGCTGATAGGCATCGTCATGAAGGAGATCATCCCGACCGCCTTCATGTACGCGAACGGCCGAATGCAGGTCGTGTCAGCCGGCGCCCTGTTCGGCATATTCCTCATGTCGGTGTTCTTCATCCTGCTCAAGTACTTGGGCCTCTCGTAGCCGATCGATCATCTCCGCGAGAGGTGCCGCGGTCTCTCTCCATGTAATTTAGTTTTGCTCCTTGTCTGTTGATCGTGGCGTGTGAATGGAGGCTTGATCGCGTTGATGGACTCGAAACTAAGTGTAATCCATCCAGCGAACGCTGCTTGGTGTCGAAGAGAAGCAATACACACCGCATTGCACAGCAGCATGCCTCTGTCAGTGTCTTTTTTCCTTGTGGCGGCGAAGCGAATATCTCAAACCATATCCCACGAAACGAATCCGCGCTTGGACACTG
This sequence comes from Phytopythium delawarense, assembly GCA_023338175.1. NCBI lineage: Eukaryota > Oomycota > Peronosporomycetes > Pythiales > Pythiaceae > Phytopythium > Phytopythium delawarense. The sequence goes on from JAADYF010000512.1 coordinate 15,895, forward strand.
GAGAGGCACGGTCGGCCACAAGGACAGGATGAAGTGGGCAGAAGTGCTGCGAGCGCCTGATCTGTGGTCGGAATGTGCCAAGTCAAACTCAGACTCGGTTCAAAAGGCATCATCTCGCTGAAGATCACGATGGGAACGAGGGTTCTCCGGGGATCGCATTTGTTGGGTACTCTTGTCAGTCTCGAATTCGCCGCGGCTCGGCAACAATACAGACTACTTGGACGCGTTGAAGATGGTGGAGATCGACGCGAGTGTCGACATTTCGTTCGCACTGAATGGGGGAACTGCGCTGATGACTGTCCTCGCGAGTGTGCTCATCTTCTCGGACCGGATCGTCGCTCATGTCACGCCATCAGTTCTCGCGGCGCTGCTGAGTCTCTCGGCTGGGTTGACGCTCTTCATCTCTCTTTCGGTTCTCTTCGTGCGGTGTTTTCAAGTCCTCATATCCGCCATCGAGACGACCGTCGAGGACCAGGAAGAAGCCAAAGGACACGCATGGCTGGGGGCGACGCTGTTCTTTGGCTGCGGCATCGTTCTCATCTACATCATCGATGCAGGGGTGCGCTGTCTCCGCCGTGCCAACCGCCAAAGAGCCGCCACTGAGGTGGAGAGTGATGACGGCATGGAGATGCAGTGGTCCGACGCGACTCCACCTCGCAAATCATCGATCGACACACTCCCAGACATGATTGGGTTTGACATCTTCGCAGCGAATGGGACGCCAACCAAGAACACCCAGCTCTATCGGTCATCGATGGTTCATCTGCTGATGCTGTGCGGTAACAACTCGCCCAAGGGTGTTGCCACCTTCGTCGCTGCATCGCAGAGTACGGCCGTGGGACTCGCAGTTGCGATTGGCATTGGGCTCTACAACGTCTCGCAGGGGTTCACAATGTCGTCGACCGTCTACTTCAACACCGGCAGCCGCTGCAAAGCCGTAGTGTCGACGCTTCTCGCTGCTGTTGCGGAGCACCTTGGAGGTGTGGTAGCGTGGCTTATCCTTGGACACTCGAATGAGATCGCCCAGGGAGTTCTCTTCGGCGTCGTGTCTGGCATGATGGTGTGCACCTGCATGAAGAAGATTATCCCGACCGCGAGCGTGTTCGCGACTACCAAGCGGATGTTCATCGTTAGCGCAGGAACGTTGCTCGGTGCCTGGCTGATGGCATCGATACTCATCTTCTTCAAGTACATCGGCGTGTAATTGCATGGCAACATGATCATGAAGAAGTATTTTCTTCAAAGAATTGTTCTTTGACAATCGAGTGGAGAAGAAGCACACGGTTTCACTTTCTCATGCGACAAGGTTCCTCGGGTCAATGCAAACCTGCGATACAAGCAAACCAAATCAAAGAACTGGGAGTTTGGCACAGTGTCAAGCTCTCGTCACCTGCACCATTCGACCTCCTGCCGCCGTCGAACGCGAGTAGACTGAGCAATCCCATCGTGGACACGATTAGCTGCAGCGGTAGTCCGTGCCCAGCTGCTTGCACTTCTGGTTGGCCGGGCAATGGTCGTACTTCCACACGTTCGTGCCGTCGTTCTGGCCGCAGAGCTCGCCCGAAGGAAGCGTCGTCGGCTTGCACTGCGAGTAGTACGGCGAATACTTGACGCACACGCTTCCAGACTTGCACTTGGTGTTCTTGTCCGTACACGCCTGCCAGACGTCCACGTAGGTGGTGCCGCTGCCGCCAGCCTTCTTGTGGTGGTTGGTCTTGGTGCAGCGGTAGTCTGTGCCCTTGGGCTGGCACGTCTCGCCCGTCGGACAGGCATCGTACATCCACACATTGGTGCCGTCGTCCTGGCCACACAACTCGCCCGATGGGAGCGTTTCGGGCTTGCACTGGGCGTAGTACTGCGAGTGGTACACGCACCAGCTCGTGTCCGACTCGCACAGCACGTTGCTGGCCGTGCAGTCCTGCCAGTCCTGAACGTACACGAAGTCTTCGTCGTCGATTGCCGACGAGCCCGAGTCCGAGTCGATCGAATCGCTGTAGCTGTCACTGTCGCTGTCGATGTAGCTGTCGTCGTAGTGCGAGTCCGAGTTGGACGTCCAATCACTCTCCGAGTTCGAAGCTGGGGGTGTCGGGTTCGTGCCCATCTTCTGGCAGCGCTTCACGTTCTGGCCGTAGTCGTCCCAGCGGCACTCGTAGCTCGAGTCGGCGCAGCAGGTGCTTCCCGTCCAGTTCTGGCCGTCACACTGCGACTCGTTCGTGATGGTGCAGTCGCCACCCTTGTTGTCGGCGTGCACTCGGAGGTGGACGGAGTCCATGTCCGCAGCGTCAAGCGCCGTCGCGGGAGTCCACGACACGGCGGCCGACGCGAGGACCACCACCAAGAGCTTCATGGTGGACTGGTAGACTCGGAAGAGCTGGAAGACGAAGTGGTTGGGCTGGAGGAGGCGAATCCGAATGTGAGCGCACCAGGAGCGGTGGACAACGTGGTCGTGCCGAATGCCGAATGCAGGCACGAGTGGATCTTGAACATAGACTTGAGGCCACGAGCTGCTGCTACAGATTGTTCCGATTTCTGTCCGTTGACTGTCGTGTTGCGCACTGCTTGCTTGTTGGACGTTCTCAGTTTGGTGGATACTAGCAGTGTCCAGTCGGTAGCAGAAGGCGGGTAACGGATATATGACGGTGCTATTTCAGTAGGCTGTGTTTGAAATCATTCCGGCGGAGTTTGATTGGTCGTTCGAAATATTATCCACCAATAGGGAAACGAGAAATGCTGAACCCATGTTCGTGAGCGGATCCTGATGTGGGTGAGACATAGGTACACGAGTACCCCTGGCGCTCAGAAACCACTTGCCTTGCTCCTAGTGCGCGCAGTAAAAATCCAACCAGTGCAGCTGCAACTCGGTCGATGCAGCTATCTCGGCAACTTGGTGGGGACTGTTTGCACTGTCAACTCATTCAACGCGACCCAATGGGTGCAGTCTTGGCGTCTGGTGGCGGCAAGAGGTTGGTTTGTCCGTGCACTTCCAGTGGTGGAGAGCGTCGTGTCTGTTCCGCTCACTCGGATGATGGAGCTCCCGGTGAAAGGAGTAGCACATCAGGGCCGCATGAACATCAAGAGGGAGGAGCATGACTGTGACTCGGAGTCAACGAGATTGCGCCAAGTCATGAGGATCACCCAGAGGATGCCAATCAAGCAAGCCACCGCTAGAACATGATGGAAGCGAATGGATTGATTGAGCTAGCAACTACCTGCTGTCAACAAGTAAAAGCGCTCGATGTATGACGAACGAACTGCTCCTTTCCGGTATGGATGACGACATATGCCCGCTCGTGGAGGTTGGCTGACCGGGCGAGAAGCAGTCGTGGACGGATCCCCGGGCAGTGCAAGCACTTACCACTTCTTCTTCTGGCAGCGCTGGACGTTGGCACCGTTGTCGTCCCAGCGGCACTCGTAGCTCGAGTCGGCGCAGCAAGTGCTTCCGGACCAGTTCTGGCCATTGCACTGCGACTCGTTCGTGATGGTGCAGCTGCCCTTGGTG